>PVKE010009474.1:0-44764 GCA_004027555.1 Craseonycteris thonglongyai
TAAGGCACCTTAGATGGGAGAGACAGGGCAGAAGATGAGACAGGGACTAGGCTGTGACCAAATCAGTTTTGTTTTTTTTTTAAGCCATGCCACGTGATTCAGATTTTATTCTACATGCACTAACTCAGAGCAGGAAAAGACAGTGTCAGAATCGTGTTTAAAGAGGCCACTGAAGCACAGCGATACGGGAAATGAAGGAGGAAGTAGGGAGAAAGTGATACCCCGTGGGAGGTTAGTCAAGGGTTGGCCAGCACTTAAGATGACCAAGGTGTTGGCATTGAGATTCAAGAGAAAGAGGACCAACCATTCAGGACATAGACTGATGATCCGACCAGTGAAACACAGTCACAGCACATGACAAGGAAGAAGACGGATGAGACACACACGGCGCCAGAGTGTTTATGTGGAAGAACTGCCTTCCGACCTGTATCTCGTCCCTCAGATAAAGAACATGAGATGAGCCGAGTGAATGGATATACACGGAAATGAAAATACGTAGGCTGCTTGACTTGAGAGATGGGTTCCCCGCAAAAAGGCCAGGTCTAGAAGAGGAAATCTGAGAATTGTTTCAGTTTGGATAGGGTGGCCTTGACTGGAGAGTCTTAAGGGAGAGCGTATATTTCACTTATGGTGGACATGACCCAGAGGGGCAGGATGGAGGGATCGGAGAGAGAAAAAGCCAACTTGGAAGTGTTATTGGGGAGGTCCCTCAGGCAGGAGGGCTCAATCATACTAGTACCAGCTGAGCAAGACACAGAATGCGTCCTAGAAATAGTCACCTGAAGGCGAGGTGGCAGGAACCTGTATCAATGATCTCTGATGTCATTGGCCGACCCAGCCCTTGACAATGTGACTGGTCCATCTTTCCCTCTGTACTTGCTCTGAGCAACCTCACTTCCACCAGGTCTGAGCTCGAAACCCTGGTATAGAGAGCTCGGGAGTTACTCCTCCAAATCAAGTTTGGTCCGCATATGAGGGAGGAGCCCACATGAACAACGCACTCCGTTCACAGCTGAAAACAGGCGGAACTTCACGGATGGACATCAGCGCACAGGTGAGTTTTAAAGAGGCCCTTGATAGAGCTGCTGAATGTGCTGAAATCACCGGAGTTCACCTGTGGACGGGAGCTCTTGGCATGGCCAGATTTCACAGGACACCCACAGAAAGTATGGAATGCGGCTGTGTTTACATATCAGTGCACTTACAGGTGCATTTCACAGAAATAAGTACAAAGCTCTCATCAAAATCTCAAAGTGCTCCTTGACCCAAAAATGTTTCAGAAACTGAAATTTGGAGCAAGAATGGAAGGGTAAGGAAAGAAATGAAAAGACAAAACAAAACATTTCAGGATCGAAGAGGAAAAGAGGGAGAACAAAGTGTGAATGGCTCACACTTCGGAATGGTAGCGGCTTGAGATTCACCTAAGCTCTATTTGAATAAGAGCAGGTTACTGCATTCTCTTTGAGCCTCATTTTGCAACTCTGTAAAATCAGTAAAGTAGACAGTAATACTCAGGTAATAGGGGTGTGCTGAGCACTAAACAGAGAATGTGTGTGAAGGACTCAGGATAAAGTACATACTCATTAAATGACGAGATATCAGAAAAGTAAAGGAAACTATGTAATAGGATCCAAGAAAACAATTATGAAAAGAAGCAAATGATAGTTTTTATTACACATATATATGAGAGGATGTTGAAAAAAAGAGTGCGGGGAAGCCAGGATGGCTCAGTGGGTTAAGCGCTCGCTTTGCAGCCCTGGGGACCGAGGATCGAATCCCGGCCCCGGCCTGTGTGGACCCATATGCTGAACTGGGGTGTGTTTCCCATGTGGGAGGCCCCCAGTTCAGTTCTCATCCCCCCAGTTCCACCCTGTGCGGCCCCCGCCCACCTGTGTGGAACAAAACCACATTGAAAACTGATGATGTGCAACTATGGAGACGGCTTTGGGCCCTCACCCTCCTCTCTGTCTCTGTCAAGAACAATAAAATAAATCTTTAAACAAAGGAAAAAGAAAAAGAGTTCATTGCATTTTTTAATGAGTTTGTCAACAACAATGAAAGCACAGTGCTTCAGTAGTAAAGGCGAGGAGGAATGGGTGGAGGAGGACAGTACCGGGTTGTCAGATGGGACTCATACAAATCAGATACGTTGGCCAGTATCAAGACGTACAAGCCATTTTCAGGATGCCCTCAATCGAACGATAAGTGAAACGGAGAGGCCTAAAATTTCCATGTGGCTTTCCAGATCTGTCCTCCGTGAGATGTGCCCAAAATAATATACGAGGCCTCCGAATAAGGGTTTGCACAGTCATCTGATGGAGTCAGGAGCGTTTAAGTCATGAAACGTATCCCTTGTATACCCAAGAGAGTTCTCTCAGTTATGGTACATTCTCCACCGAGTCATGACTGATCAATCTATATAGCCTGGATTTATTTACTATAGTAATCCTTCATCCAGGGACATCCTGCTGAGAGATTCCTGTGGAGAGGGTTTCTTCTCCTAGCAAATATTATTAGTCCATGTGCACGGAAGTCCATTCAACAGGCGGTTAGGTCAATTCGCTTTTCATTATTTACTTCGACCCAGGGATGCTCCCCTTGCACCCGCCCCAAGGTGACTGAACGGATCTTAGTCCACTGCTTGAACCCTTTTCTCCTCAGTACCCTACTCATTGTCGCATGCACCTCTACCTCAAATGCCCAATCATACTTCTCTTCCAATCAATAAGCAATCACTTTTTTATTATTTGGTATATACCCTTCCAGAATTTTCTCGGACTATTTACGTATTTATTGGATTATGTTGGGTTTAAATATGGGTTTATATTGTATGTGGCATGTGTGTGTATTTATATATATATTTTTTAATTTATTTTTTTTAAGATTTATTTTGTTTTGAGAGAAGGTGAGAAACAGAGAGAGAAGAGGGGAGGGCCCAGAACAGTCTCCATAGTTGTACATCACTAGTTTCTTGACATAGTTTCATTCTACATAGATGGATGTGGGGCCGCACAGGGCGAGAACTGAACTGGGGCCTCCCATGCGGGCAGAGAGAACCTTCATCACTGTCCTCGTGGTTATAAGCTGAGCTGTAGTTCAGCAAATGGGTTTGCACAGGCTGGGGCTGGGCTTCGATCCCTGGACATCACAGTTGCAAGGCAAGTGCTCATCCTGTTGAGCTATCCTGGCCTACCCTTTTTCTTTTTTTTTTTTTAAAGTATTATCTTATTTTATTTATTTTGTATTGTTTTTGACAGAGAGAGAGAGAGAGAGAGAGAGATACAGAGACAGAGAGAGAACTGAACTGGGGGAGCTCCCAGTTCAGCTTTTCTTTTCTTAATAGTATGTCTTGGAGATATTCCCAGGTCAGATCACAGAAACTTACTTTAACTTTGTGACAATGTCAGTAACTGTGAGGGGGCTGAGTTTTTACTCTCCTTGCAAGTTAAAAGCTAACCTGCCACAAAGTCATAGACACTGGCAGAAGACACTCCTAGGTTAGAGACAAATAACTTTCTTATTAACAGCAATAGCAAAAATCCAGAGTATCACCATTACTACCAATTCCCTATGCTCTAGGCCCCTAGGGTAACACAAAGAAGGGTAGGCAATGCTGATAGATGGAGAAGGGTGAGTAACCCACATTTAGAGAACCCAAATCTTTATTCATTGGCAGTAAGCAAACCTGCTTTATTTTTTTTTGCCTTGGAGGAAGATACTATGTTTAATAGACTGGAGAGTAAATAACCATGCCCTTGTTCCAGAGGGAGATGCTGTATCTATCTTCCCAGGCAATTCATTATGCAAACATTCTTGCAAGACATGCAGAAACTTGAGTAGTGCCAGGGGGCAATGCCCCCCAACAAACAAGTTTATACAATTTTGTAGCATTGATGTTATTTAATCATTCTCCTACAAATGGCCATTGTGGTTAATGTAGAACAAATTCATTTTCAAAGAATTCACTATTTTTCCAGCACCGTTTAGAGAATGAAACAAACTTCTACAGTCATTGTCACATTGTTTATTTTTGCTTTATTTAAAGGTGAATTTATTTTCTGAAGTTTGATTTTGTTGGTTGTCTTTCTTAATAGCAGTTTTATTTTTTTCTCCTGTGTTTTGAATGCTTCTTCTGCATCTCCCTGTGGAAGGCATGACCTTTTTTCTTTTCCTTCTTCTCTCTCAATTCCAAGTCTCCCACTGCACAGCCAAGGAATCATTGAGTTGCTCTATCTGGCCCCCATGGGCCACCATGTCAGAATCCAGGTGGAGGTTAATGACGAGTGGCTCCTGACTGGGGGTATTTCAGACTGATTCATGGAGCCCATGTCTGGGTTGGGTCCAGGCGTGGCTTCAAATCTGTGTTCTCTCTGTCCTACCTCTCAAGGTACATGTCATCACGTAAGCCAAGGCCCTTAGGCACCTTACTCTCAAAGGACAGTGGGGACAAGGGACAATATCCCAGACCTCTGCTTTAAGAACTGAGGCTGATGTAAGAATCACAACATCACAGTAAAGTAACTTCCAGGCTTCCTTGACCTAAGCCTGGGTAGAGCCCATGAGCCGGTAACCTCAGCTTCTTACCACTTTGGGTGCCTGTTCTGGTCTATTCTACAGAGCCAGTCAGCTTATTCTGAGCATAGATGATAGATATAGATGACAGAATGATAGAAAGATAGAAAGATAGATAGTAGGTAGGTAGATAGATATATGATAAATGATAAATAGATAGATGATAGGTAGATAGATGGTACGTAGATAGATAAGTGATAGATAGATAGATAGATAGATAGATAGATGGTAGATAGATAGTAGATAGATAGATGTAAATGGATGGATGAATACATAGATTAGATAAATGATAGATAAGTAGAGCAATCAATAGATAGATAATATAGAACTCTCTATAAATATATCCTCCATTTATAAAAATATAATTTTTATTTTCCACATTGATATGTGTTTGGGTAAAGGAGGACATTAAATGATGAACTTAACTGAACCTTGACTGAAAACAAATATAACACAAGCTTAATTTATACAACTCAATGACAAAAAAATCAAATGAAAATTGGGCAGAAGATCTGAATAGGTATTTTTCAAAAGAGGCATACAAAAAGCCAACAGATACATGAAAAGATGCCTAGTATCACTAATCATCAGGGGAATGCAAATCACAAGCACATTGAGATGTTATCTCATACCCCTTGTAATGGCTATGATCAAAGAAATAGGAAAGAACAAGCTTTGGCAAAAATGTAGAGAAAAGGGAAAACTCACACACTGTTCGTGGGAACGTAATTTGGTACCACTATGGTGAATAGTTTGGAGGTTCCTCAAAAATATAATGGTAGCGCTACCATAGGAGCCAGCAATTCCCCTTTGAAATATTTATCAAAAGACAATAAAAATAAAATAAAAACTGAAGAAAACAAAATATTCATTCCCCATGTTTATTGCAGTATATTTTATAACCAAGATACAAAAGCAACCTGTTCACTGATAAATGAAGAAAATGTGATACTCACTCACAGGAATATTATTCAGCCATACAAAGGGAGGAAATCGTGCCATTTGTGACAACATGAACGGGACTTGTGGTCAAGAAGCTAAGTGAAATAAGCCCAAGAGAAAGAGAAATACTGTATAATCTCACTTACATGTAGATTCTATTAAAAAGAAAAAAAGCAAATGAGTCATAGAACTCGTAGATACAGGGAGCATTGATTGGTGGCCTGAGACAGGAAGGGGATGGGGAGGACATTATGGATGAAGATGGTCAAGCCATACCAACTTCCACTACTTATAAAAAGCTAATTTGCACAGCATTGTGGAAATTCATATGATGTAAGTCTTCCCAAGGTTACGAACTGACACCCCAAGTTCAGGATGAGTTCTGAGCTGGGTTTAAATCAATAGAGTTCTGTTGATTACATTTCCAACTTTCTTCCATGATCTGACGAAGTTAAAACACTTATATGCTTGTGTAGGGGCCAACAAAATGAATGCTTTTTCTTCCACCAAAGTTCTTCTAGCCAGGCTAATGATCAACGTAACACAGACAGATGAACAGGAGAAAATCAAAGTTTTCAGACGTGCGCATGAGGAATTCACATAGGCGTGAAAATTCTAAAGACAGTGAGGCAACACCGAGTCTGTATGTCATGTTTGGACCAAGGAGAAAGGGGCAGGATGGGCTATTAGACTTGAGAAGAGAGAATGGGCGATGTGCAGGGCTTGAGGAGGAGCGAAACATAGATGGATGGCAGGGAAATCCTTGCTTGGTGATTCAGAAGCAATGGCAGATTGGGCATCTAGCTAACAAGCCTGGAGTCTTCCTGATTATTGTTGGGGTGAAGATTCTTAAGGTGATTAAACTCAAGCTCCCTTCCAAGGCAGGTTTCTTAGTCTGAGTTTCTTGGGCAGGAAAAATGGGAGGGTCAAGGATTCTTTCTGAATCTTTTGTTTCTTACTAAACAGCTTAAAACCCATATTCCAAAAGGCAGCTTCAGGGTGGTAACCCTTTGGTTCCCTTCACTTGCCATATGTAAGATATTCCTGTCAGGTGAACCAAACCGCAGATGCTCAGAATCTAGACCCAATCTTCTGGGAGGTGGAGACAGCGACCATAGGAAGGATGGTTAAGCCGTATGCCTACTTCTTAAGTGGATCAAGCATCTAAATAGTAAAAACTGCACATTATTGTTTCAGCTTAATCTTCACCCTCTGTGGATTACAAATAAAATCTATTCAAAAATAAGAAATAGCATTTGAATACAGCTCAGAATCCAGTGAAAGCTTTTTATCATTTGGAATTTGGAAAGTATATAAAGGAAATAATTTATCTTTTAAGAAATACTTACTCAAAATACAATAACTTAGCCTTTCGTTTCCTATTGTTATTTATAAATGATGTAAAGAATCTTTTTTTTTTTTTTTAAAGGTTTGAAAGTTTGAATAAATTGTTAGGCACAATTAGTAAAGGACAATGCAATCAGACCTTGAAGGACGTTTTTCTCTAATACTGTGCACTTTTCACTTAGATTGTCACTTATCTAGTGACAATGTGAATTAAAATAAGGAAGGGAATATATAGATATAGACACACACACACACACACACAGCCAACCTACATATTCATATGGGAAAAAATCAGATAAACATAGCCAATACATCATTTAACTAAATCTTTATCTTCAAAGAAAGACCTGGATCCCATTCCCAGCCTATTTCTTTGTTCTAAAAATAGATAAAAATAATGCCTTTTTAGAAGATAAGATTTATTGAGATTTTAAAAATTTGACTCTTGAGAGAAACTATCCGAATTATAAGACATAGAACTTCCGTTGCTATTTCATACCGGTAATATTAAAATTAATAGTGGTGTCCTTTGAAATATAGTTCCATACCAATATTTAGTAGTATATTTTTTCCTGAAACTCTTTAGAACCTTGTAATATATAGAAATGAAAGCCATACTTTTGGATTTCTCAGACCAGTAAAATTTCCAGGAACAGTTTTGAAAACCAACGTGAGATTTGAGACTATTTTGTTTTGCTAATGTAAGACATTTAAAAAATCCTGCTAGTTACTATCATCAAAAGATTTTAACTTACAAAATTAATCACAAACATAATGTCAGAATAAGTTACAGGTTTTCTGAAAAAAATCGTGGATGGCAGCTTTATGGCAAAACAAATGTATATTATTATTTGCATTTTTTAATTTTGAGGTGAACCCATGAACACTGTTGACTTGTTATTCAAAAATGGTTTTTTGAGAAGTGACTGTGTACAAAGTTCTGTCCTAAATCCTGAAGAACAACTGTGAACAAAGTCCCTACTTTCAAAAGATTACATTTTAGGTGGAAGAAATAAACAAATGGAAAAGTCAATAGATCAGCTGGTGATGTTACCGCAGTTAGAGAAAAATAAAGCAGAGTCATTGGAATAAGGAACGTCAGCATAGGCCATGTGGTTATTATTTTAAGTAGAAAGTTCAAAGAAGACCTTTGTAACTGGGAAAATTTGTGCAGAGACCTGAAGGAAGTCAGGGAATAAATCATGCTGCTATCTGGGAGAGAGATGTTCCTGATAGAGAAAAAAAAACAAAACAAAGGCAAGTGCAAAGGCCCTGAGGCAGACATATGCTTACTATGTTAAATAAGACAACACAGAGCCCTGCATGGCTGAAGCAAAGTGAGCTAGGTAGAGACTGTGTAGAAAAAGACCTTAGGGAGTTTATGGGTTATCAGATTATATGAGAACTGTTAAGCACTTAGGCTTTGAATGATATGAGTAGCAAATGGAGAATTTTGAGCAGAGGAATAAAATGATCTGTCTTAAGTCCCACCCCCTTCCAATAAACTTTTTATTTTGAAATAATTTTAGATTTACTGAAATGTTGCAGATGTAGCAGTCAGAGTTACCAAACCTGTCTTACTCGGTTTCCCCTATAGTAAATATCTTACAACATATCTTTAGCAAAAGTCAATAATAACCAACACTGGGTTGTTACCAGGAACCACATTCCAGACTTCCTCGGATTTTATCAGTTTCTCTACTAATATTCTTCCTTTGTTCTGTGACCCAATCCAGGGCACCACATGGCTTTGACTCGGCATTGCGATAGTCTTTCCTTTTATTGGCCACAACCTTGGCAGTCTTTCTCTCTTTATTGGTCATGACCTTGGCAATCTGGAGAAGTAGTGACCTGGTTATCCTGTGGAACGTCCCCCATTCTGGGTTTGCCTGATATGTTGCTCATGTTCAAATTGAAGTTACAGGTTTGGGGAAAGAATGCCACAGACATGAAGTGCCCATTGTGTCATGTGCTATCAGTGTGTGTGACATCCACATGACCTCACTGGGACCGTGACCCTTGGTTATGTTTGGGTCTACCACATCTTCCCCACTCAAAGTTACTATGTGTTCCTTTCCATACTCTACGCGGAAGCATGATGCACCTTTGAAAAAGGACTTTTCTGATTACTCTCGTGCTAATGTTCTGGATTCAAGCAAGTGGTTGGGAGGCTGGTGGTAGAAACTGATGTTGCCGGCCCTGTGTGCTTGTATGAAATGAACCTCCACAAAAAATAAAGGGATGTTCCATGTTCACTTGAGAATGTCTTTGATAAAGCAGTAACCATGATTTCAACCTATTGGTACCGGGTTTTTAAAATACAACGCTTGACACAATTAGAAGCACATGTCTGCTTGCTGCCATAAAATGATTGCTGTAAGGAAAAACAATTGGGTGATGGCGTTGTGAGCTGAACAAACCATGCTTTTTCTGGTATACCATTTTTCACTTGAAGGAATTACTAAGAAATGATGTTTGATTTGGGTGTCTGGCAGGCATTATCTTGAAAATGGATGAAGGAATTCTAGCACTTCAAGAAACACAACTGTAGGTATTTGCTGACAGTAATAACATTTGAGCTTTCAAGTGAAAATTAGAGTTTTGGAAAGCTTGTATTCAGTCCTCCAACTCATTAAAAACAAAATATTGGCCCCGATAGCAATGAACGTGATTTTAAAATATATTTTATAATGAAATAAATATGTCAACATTTGGAAGAGCTGTATAGCTCAGGGGACCAAGTTTTCCAAAGTAATGATGCTTAAAAATCACTTATGAACAAAAGAGCATTACAAGTGCAAGAGGGGTCAATAGGGTTTCGATGCAATAGTACAGAAAGTTTATTGATATGGCTTCAGGTTTCTCATTGCAACTAACCTGTAAGAAACTACTTATATTTTGTGCCTGTGTGTGAAAGTGAGACATTAAAAAAAAATCCATAACTACCGGTATTTTAAAAGGCTATAATATTCTTTCTTTTTTCATTTGTCATATGCATGTGAGTCTAGACTTTCTTCTTATGTTTCAACCAAAAAACCATATTGCAACAGACTAAATACAAAAGTAGATGTTAGACATGTAAAAGTAATTTGCAAAAATGTAAAACAGGGGAAGCTGGGATGGCTCAGTGGGTTAAGCGCTCACTTTGCAGCGCCGGGAACCGGGGATCGAGTCCCGGCCCCGGCCCGTGTGGAACCATGTGCTGGGCTGGGAGCTCCCCCAGTTCAGTTCTCTCTCTGTCTCTGTCTATGTATCTCTCTCTCTCTCTCTCTCTCTCTCTCTCTGTCAAAATAAGTGAATAAATAAAAATATATTAAAAAAAATGTAAAACAACAAAATGTTCTTTCCTGAATAATTCTGTCTTAGAAAATAGTATTATTTTTCACAAAAACATGCTATTTGTTTTCATTTACAATGGGATGATTATTGTGTTTTTTAAAAATAAATTAATAAATTCAGATTTTAAATAATGTCTTGGTAGTAGTACCTAACGCAGAAACTGCTGACAGATACAACCAACAGAAAGAGAAGTTCTTTGGAGTTTTCAGGAGAATGAAGAGTTCCTGAAACTAAGCATTTGAGAATTATTACTCCAAAGACAGCTCCCATCGGGTTATGCCTTTTATATAAATCTTTAGTGACGTTCGGTTTATAAGCAATGGAAGAACTGACGTGACTTCATAAAAACTTGAATGACTACACCTCAAAAACACAAGAACGTAATCATGAGGCAAAACGGCTCACTGGAAAAATGGCTACAATAAATTTTGCAGGCAGAGTATCAATATCTTTTGTATGTGACTACACTGCTTTTTTGGTCCAGATAATCCCAGTTTTATAAATTTCTTTTTCTCTTTCTCTTATTCAGGAAAATATACTAATACTTATCAGTGGTTGTCTTTAAATGGTGAAATTAGAATTCTTTTAATGATCTTCGGGTTTGTTTGTTTGTTTTCCCTGAATTTCTACTTTTTATACCAGGAAAAATAATTTCTAATAATGTTTAAAGGACAGATATTGAAATATTATGTTTAAACTGGTGATTCATTTAAATAGATAAGCTTTTCTATGCAAAACAAACATTATCCCTAATCTTTAAAATTATTTGAATAAAACAGTTCAAGTTGCTTAAATGCATTGGTACAAGATTTCCCTGTGAACAACAGTAATTATAAATATTTTTGATGCTTCCTTCAAGCATTTGGTATTTTTTCAGCAATCAAATATTTATATATAACTTTAAAAAACAGAATCTTAATTGTTGATGAATTTATGAATGTCTTTCATTATTAGTTTTGATTAAAAAAGTAAGTATATTTGATAAAATAAAAATGAAAACCATTGTTTTAAATAGGTTTGGATAATGAATATTGATTTAAATCATTCCTGTTGTACAGTCCTCCATTATTAAGATATGTTAATAATTGTTCGTATCTGATTGCACATGATTTGAGGAATGGGTCTCCTAATTAGAACTGTAGAAAAATTTGAGTTCTATTAGTTGGGTTTTCCTTCTATTCACTTTTAGGTTAGTCCAAGATGATAAACAAGAAAGGGAACATTTTCAATTAATTTAAAATTGTATCTTATTTACATGTTAGTATTTCAACATTGCCATAATTCTGAACAACTGAGATTTTGAAAGTAAAACAAAACAAGACAAAACAAAAAAAAAAACAACGGGAAAAAAGAAAACATCATATTTTACGTCTTTTATGCAGTGAAGTCAGACGGCGACAACTTAGCTCCACAAATCATCTCATCTGTCAGCAGAACTTCTGCGTGGTGGCTTAAAAATGTTGGCTCAGACATAGCTTTCATTTTTGATGTCTCGTAGAAAAACAATAACGAACAAAATTCAGCCTCTTTCTTCCCTGGTGTGTGTTGAAAATATGTGCTTTGGGGGTACTTGAACGGCTTGGCTTGCCTTCTGACATTTTTTACATACTCTAGTACTCTCGGAGAAATTAAATGGTGAGTTTACTAACAGCACTCCTAATTCCAAATGTTTCTTATCTGCTCTAACGTCTGGAAAATAGGTATCATTCTAGTGGCTGTGAGTGTGAAATCCCCTTATGAGAGTTGCCTTTTAGAAAGCTGTATTATATGTTACACTCAACACCCAACAAAATACTCACTTAGGTGGCTTTTTATAATTATAATTGATTTGGCTTGTGTTACTGAATAATTGGAGCTTCCAAATGTTCACTTTTACTAGGCAGGGAGAGATTCCATTTTTATTGTAGCCAGATGACATTCCTATCCATTAATATGTCTCTTCATGTTGAAAATTTAGCCTCAGTTGCTTCCCTTTCTATTCCATTGTTCTTCTATTCTTCCCTTGCTTTTTTTTTTTTTTCACTTGTTTGCATCAGGATTCATCTTTTCATCTATCTTTTCACCTCCAAATAGATTGCCATTAGCTCAGAAGTGACAAGCTTCTTTAACTTTAGTTTGCTGTTCAGCTTTCTTAGCTCAGACCCTGGAACATATGTTCATCTGTGTTGATGAGTTAGCCAACAAAGTAGAAAATATTTAGGTGTAGTTCAACCCTCGATGGTTACTCTTCTAAAAGTAAAATATCTTGAGGCAGTTGAAGGGAAGTTGTTTTTCCCCCCTTTTATCTGACTATCTGGTTTGATCAGTTTGTCTACCACCGTAGAGTCATTGAAGAGGTCTCATTTTCATGTTTATTTGTCCCAAATGGAATAAAACTTTTTGTATGCCTTTCTTCAACTTTGCTCCCACATCCATTTTTATTTTAATCAAAAGCTTTCTTGGAGTGAGTGAAGGCCACCTAGGGAGCTGGTTTATCTTTCAAAGCTTTGTTTATCACCCAGAGTGATCGGTGATCACAGCTGATTCATTTTGGTTCAAGGACACATGATTGTCTTGATTGGCTTCCTACATCAAAGTGAAGAATTCAAGCGCTCTGATGAAAACTTTCCACCTGACACACAGGTAGCTGAAAGTATGTGCCATCCTTTCTTGGGTCTTTTTGTCACCTTTCTTAGCTTTCTTGTTTTCAAACATGATAATAGTAGCATTTGAGTTTTCTGGGGATTTTTGTTCTATATTGCACGCTGTGAAAGGATTTTTCTAGGTTCTGCTTCTGGGCTCCCTCTGATCTTGTGATGTTAAACACACTGCTGTCTTCCCCGAGCATTACATTACTCTCATCATTTTCTTCGCCACTCATTCCCCTTCTGTCCTGCGAATGTGGGAGGGGGTGCACAGAAGATGTGAGAGGGAAGCTAGGAGAATGGCCGAATAGGGGGATGTCGTGGAATCACACTGCTGGAAAAAAAAGGCCCCACAAACTTCTGAAAGAAAAAAAGGATAGGCCGTTCTGGTCTTCGTATGTTTTTTTTTTTTCCAACACAACCACCAAAGTTAACTTTTTTTTTAGCCCCAATGAAGCCTTTACAAAGAAGGACTGTCATTTATCTTTGATTTTTGATACCATCTAGCTCCTAGAGTTGTGCCCCGAATTCATGAAAATTCATGGTTTGTTTTCTGAAGAGCAGAGGTTGATTTATGCGATGCAAGCCCCATATTTTCTAGTAAGACCGGTGTCGCTTTGACCTTGAAGAACGGTGCCAATTGTTACGAAAATAAATACTTCAATAAACCATGACATCATATCTTGATTCATTTTGCATCGTGTGTGTTTAAGGAAATACTAGACCTTCCCTCTGATAGTTTTAATACCTTGGGAAATATGTTGACTTTTTCTTTCTGTCTTGCCCCTGGGTCATGTTTGGAAATTCCATTCCGTATTAGAACCAGATTTAGTCAGTCAACAACAACAAAGGAAAGAAGCATTGGGTTATTTGGGGGCTAGATACCACTTTTAAAACATTTTTCTTATGTCAGATATTTTGGTGAGAAATACATACACAGAGGAATGCAAGGGGAAGCAAAATGTTGACAAACATTTTGAAGAATAATTTCATATGGATCAAGTTTCTTGTACTTTGAGATCTTTCTAGTATCACTTTCTGCCATTCAGGCTGCATTTTAATCTTTCTTTGGTATGATTTCGTGAAGTGATTGGCTGGGATTTTTGTAATTAAAATAACCTGCATGTGCTAACATAAATTTGATTGTTCTAGACGTTAGGACTAAATTTAATACTAACCATGATAGGCGTTGATAGTAAAAAAAAAAAAAAAAAAAAAATCAGGCCTTGGGAGTACTTCATATTTCATAATCATCAGAAGTATTTTACATTTATGGGAGAACTTAGCATAGTTTCTGGCACATAGTAGGAGATACAAGTTGCAGAATAATTTTGTTAAATATAATATGTGAAAGAATATGCCAAGCAAATTAAATACCCAACGACTCTTCTTTTTAGAAATTTCCATTCTAAGTGAAACAAAGCTTAAAAATAATCACATACAAGACAATTGAGGTAACTGGGACATCAACAGTGAGTAGGCCACACACACATGCAATTCACTGCTCTCTCGGCTCCCTGGTGAAACGCAAGGGCATCCGGGAGTAATAGTGGGGATGCTGCTAAAACCTCAAATTTTGGCTCCTGATGGTACGAGAGGATAGCTCAGCAGATGAATGCTTGCCTTGCAATTGTGAGGTCCAGGGTTCGATTCTGGGCCCTGGCCCCATGCAAACCCATGTGCTGAACTGTGATGCAACTGGTAACCGCCAGGATGGCAGTGAAAGCTCTTGCCTCCCATGAGGAAGGCCCCCAGATTGGTTTGCACCCCACACAGCCCCATATCCACCTGTGTGGAATAAAATTATGTCACAACGAATGATGTACAACTATGGAGGATGTTCTGGGCCCTCCTCACTTCTCTGTCTCTGTCTCTTGATCTACCTTTATCTCTATTTCCAGGTCCTGGCATATTGTATTTGGTTCAAAGAAGATCACTCTTTAGTTCACTCATTTATGCATGCATTCAGTTTCGTTTACCCATGTCCTCTATTCCCATCTGCCCTACACAATTATCTTAATATGTATACAAACACACACACACACACATGTGGTTTGTGTATCTATATTCTATTAAATGTGTCTTACTGAGTTTTTTTTTCATAGTTTTTCGTTTTAGTAAATGATATTGCACACTGGATTATCTATTTTTTCCCTGCTTGGATCAAGAGTTTAGGATCCAGCCATCCATGTCATCGTCTGAATATCTCATTGCTTCTGCATACAGTTCCTGCTGTTATACTAATTATTGGTTAGACAATGAGTACGTTACTTAAATTAAGACAATTTCCTCATCTATAGAATCAGGAATGATAGGTTCACCTCATAAGAGAGTGCAAAAATGGAATTAATGAATGCATGATAGGTATGTAGCACATCAGAGATTCTCAGTGAAGAGGAATACTTAACATGTATCGAGTCGTTCACTACGCCTTGTCAAAATAGAGTAAATAATGGTGGAAGAATGTAGGGTAACATGTAAGACGAAGCTGGGGAGTTGGAAGGACCAGATCACACACAGTTTTCTAGAACAGGGAATTTGTACTTTCGCACCTTAAATTTTAGTCCAGTGTTTCCATTAGACTCCTCTGAGCCCCAGAATTCATATTCACAGGTCCTACTCACAGAACTAGGGCTTCCCCCATGTGACTTACGTGCATTTTTCTGATGCAAAAAAACTGAACATGTGTTTCTACTATGAGTCCTGTTGACTTCTGCCCTTGGCTTGAGTGACAGGAAAGGGTCATCATTTCTAGACCTGAGTTTTAAACTCTTAAAATGTAGGCACAGGGAAGCATGTAAGGCACTTGGTTTAAAGCAAAATGAGCGAGGCTCTGAAGGTGGGGGTGTGGGAAGTGGGTGGACCACTGGGCTGAGCTTCGGCCCGGGCTCCTGCTGTCCTCTCTTGGTTCTGTGCATCACAAAAGGAGAGAAATGGTCACCTCCTCTAGTCCCTCGCCTTCAGTCTCTGGGGAAAAATGACTAGGAGTCTTGTATGCCATCTGCCTGTTCATTCTATAAACAAACAAACCAACAAAATAAAACCTCACCACCTGCTTCCCTAAAAAGCTATTTAGAGGGTTCTCCGCACTCAGGCATGTTAAAATTTGAGAACTTTCTGGCAATGGGGAGTCGTCAAAAGACAAATACTGCATATTTTTAGAACTACAATGTCGACATTTGAGCCACAAGGCACGTGTGGCTATTTAAATTTAACAACTACAATTAAATGTAGTTAAAAATTAACTGGTTCTGTTGCACTAGCCACGTCTGACCTGCTCAAATAGGCACACGTGTGTAGGGGCTACTATATTGGACGTTCCACACGTGGGCCTTTCCAGTCATTGCGGGAAATATTGTCGAGAACAATGTTGCAGACAGCTCAGCCCAGGGGCAAGTGTGGAGGGTGCATTAAGGGGGAACAAGACTCGAGTCCAAGTAGATCACGTTAGGAACCCACAAAGGACTGCTCTGTGGAACAGAAATAGTGAAAACAGAGAAGACGGGATGAATACAAAAGACGTTCTTGGTTTTGGTAACACATTTTTTAAAAAATATATTTACAAACATATTTTTCCTGACATTCTCCTTCCTTAAGAAAATGAATGGAACTTTAATCATACTGACAATGGGACTGTTTAGCAGCTCTCATATGTATTGCAGGTTGCTTTGCAGAAAGTTTGTGTTCATGTGACCTTGTACCAGCACCCCACTGACCATGAAGGCAAACCTGAAAACGACTTCTTCAACTTGACCGTGGCAATACGACATCTCATGTTTCACAACCTCTACTCTTCCTGGTCTACCTTTCAAAGCGTTATATATGTGATAATATTCATATTCAGACAATCAAACTACTGACTTCTTTTGCTCTAGTGATTACTCAATACTATTTGTATATTAAATGGACAAATATTGCTTAACAATATTTGTACCTTTAACGACCCTGCTTTAGCTGCTAGCTTACACACCACAGTCCTTTGAAGTGTTCTGCAGGTCAAGGAAAATAATGTTTATAAGAGTGGGGTTAAGGTCACTCTTGGGAACTAGTATACATAGTAATAAAGGCATCGGATGTACTTCATTGTAGGTGGTGGATGTGGGAGAAAGTAGCAACTATTCGTATGAGAGAGATTTGGAAGGAATCATTAACATATTGGAAAGATTGACTGGATCTATGGGATAAAGAACTATGAATGAGAAAGGCTTCTGGTTTTAACCCAGAATGACCGACAGAGTTGCGGGCTCATGATTACGACAATTAAATTGGGTGGTGACAAGACATATTTTAGAAACACTGATTTGGGGAAATAGAAACATGACCAAGTGGAAACTAGCTAGTATTCAGAGCTAAGAAATTACAGTACAGGCTGGAGGAAGAAACCAGAAATATGACTTTGGATTCAGAAGACAAACAAAGTACTTGAGTTAAGAAAACGAGGGACTCTCTGGAGGAGATGCTTAACTCTTTTCCTGTTTAGGAAAAAAAAAAAAAAAAGTGCAGCTCACTGCCACATTCATTTCAATTTACATAAACATGGTCTTTGAGGCTGAAGCAAACCTGACCGGTTATCAATGAGAAAATAAAATAACTGTTCTTAGAGTTATTTCTAAACAGAACTGTCTTTAATCCTAATGTAACAGAAATGTTTATGATTTGTATTTAATTTGAGAGTTAAGGTTAGGACTGTAACCCGCGAATTATCTTGGGGTAAACGCTGTAGCCGTAAGCATGGCTGGCAAGTATTCTTGGGGCAAATGGGAAAGGGGTTATTAAGGAGAGAGGAGCCAAATCTCCAGGTTTGGGCAATTCGCTTCCTTCTCAAATGCACTGTTTTGTATGCACTTGGATATGTGTTGACCTGAGGAAACAGGATTGACCAGACATCCCATTTTAAATAAGACAGTACTGTTGTTTTCTGTCCCATTTAGAACGGGATGTCTGGTCAACCTACTCAGAGCCCGTCTTCATCAAATTATTATTTTTTAAAGATTTTAGTGTTTTTGACAGAGAGAGACATAGAGAGAGACAGACAGAAGGGGGAGGGCCCAGAGCAGTCTCCATAGTTGACAGCATTAGTTTTCCATATAGTTTCACTCCACAGGTGGGCATGGGCCGTGCAGGGCAGGAACTGGGCTGGGGGCCTCCCGCAAGGGAAGCACACCCCAGTTCAGCACGTGAGCCCACATGGCCTGGGACCCGGAATCTGATCCTCAATCCCTGGGGCTGCGAAGTGAGCACTTAACTTGCTGAGCCATCCTGGCTTCCCCCACATTCATCAAATTATGCTACTTTTTTTTTGGCATACTACCATAGCCTCCTAATAAGTCACCTAGTCCCACTCCAGTCTCTTCCCAATATGGAGGTTCTAAAAACTCCCCTGTGCTAACAGTATTCCTCCTCCTCAGCCTAAAACCCTGAGGAAAAGCCAACCTCCTTCCCCGGATGACCTGGAGGCTCAACTCAGTTACATGGTCTACTCCGACCATTCACTCTCTGACCTCGCTGGTTGTCCATCACAGCTGCTCATAGTTGTTTTTCCAGCCACAGAAACCTCCTTGCTGTCCTTTAGCCTGTCAAACGCACTCCCATGGATGCTGCCTCTAGCTGCTTCTGTGCCTGGCCCACCTCTCCCCCATGTACCACTTGGTGAAATCTCTCAGACTTTTCAAGTCTTTGCTTATGTTTCAGGGGGTCTGCCCCTGATTCTTCTGTTCAAATCCTTCTTGAGTAGAATCAATACTTTAAACCAAGCTTGTCCAGTTTGCAGCCTGCAGGCCACACATTCACAAACTCTTTTAAAACATGATGAAAATTTTTTGAAACCCTTTATTTTTTAGCTCACCATCTATCATTAGTGTATTTAATGTGTGGTCCAAGACAGTTCTCCTCCTTCCATTGTGGCCCAGGGAAGCCCAAAGGTTGGACAGCCCTGCTCAATCCTTCTTCTAGTTCTTTTCATCTATTGCACATCCCTCTCTATCTAAATACTATTTAATTCACTATGTATATTGTCTGTGGTTCTTTCTCCAGCACATAAACCTCATGATGGCTAAGTGCTATGACTCCTATTCTCTTCAAAGGTCCAGGCCTCTGCTTCTCATCTTTCCAGAAACTGAGAATATTAGTTTTTCTTGTTATCTTGCTATACTCATTCTCCCAAAAGTATCATAGCCCATGTTATAGAATTTAGAACATTAGAACTTAGAAGAAAATTAGAGATTATTAATGTAATTCTTGCATCATTTGAAATAGAATAGATCACAAGACATTGGGCTTCTTAGCCAATACGTTTTCCATACTATATCACCATATATATATATATATATATATATATATATATATATATATATATTTACATATATATCTACATATATATTTTTGTGACTTAAAGACCCACAGTAAGAGGGAAAAAAATGGTTCAGGCCATCACTGCCAGGTGGATAAAACATTTCCTTCAGTTTACAGATAAGACAACAGAGATAGAGATATTTTGTAAGACTCTTCCAACGTTACAGTTAGATTGTTGCTGGAATTTGTGCTGCTCAGTTCTTCAAGCCCTCCAATTTATAGTGACATAAACAAAACTACTTAACATTAAGCATAATTGCAAATCATTGCAATTAATCTTCTACTCAAATAAATTGTTATTTTATTTGTAAATATTTACAGAATTTGGGGGGCGCTGGTGATAACCTCAGGTTTATATTTCAGATTTTGGAGGAATACCTATTCTTCAAAATATAGGCACTATGATTTTTGGTTGCTCATGAAATATTTATTAATGCTAATGCCAATAAAAACAATGCCATAGTGATTATACTCTTCAGTTATGAATGCCCTGAAAGTGATTTGCAAATTGGCACACTGTCACTCAAAGTATTAATTTACCACATGTGGGTAATGAATTTCTTCTGGAATCTGGTGAAGCATGATTGTCAATGTTCTGCGAAGTTTTTCTCCCCTGCAGCATTCACATTCAATCGGTTGCCAAAGCTGGTAGCACTATTTCCACAATAAGTCTTGTGTCTGTTCCCTGTTCCCTTCATTGCTCTGACAGTGTTACCACCCGAGTTCAGGTCTTTCTTACCTCTTGTTTAGCGAACTGCATTGGTCACTGGTCACGTAGCTATCATTCCATGATACTGCAGCGTGTCTGATACAGCTGCCAGATCGGTGTTCTCAAAAGCATGGCTTTGCTTCCACATGGGCCCCTAAGTGAAATTCAGACTCTGTGCTTGCCCTTGCATACCTGCATGTGCACACACACAGAGTAGTCACAATCACACACACACACATGTTCTCAACCACCATGCACTTGAGAATTTTCCATAGAACTCCAAACACATTGATCCAGAGGAATTGGTGAGGAATGTGATCCAGGCATGAGGATTTTATAAAGCTCCCAAGGCAATTCTCTTACGTATGAAGAGGCAACTAGTAAATGGGAAAAGAACACCTCCTAAGAGTCAGCAGACCAGTACTCGCTTCTGGATCTTGCCTTGAGGAGAAACTCTCCAACATATCAAGCGCAATTCCACTAACTCCCCGTTCCTCACGTGTAATGCAACACGAAGGCACAGAACCCACATAACATATGTCATGAACGTTACTACAGCACTAGCCTACACTCAGCTGTGTGTGTGAAGCCCAAAATTCCACATCAAACAAGAATAACACAGTCTCTGCCTGACTTTACAAAGCATGAGAGACAACAGACAAGCTAAGAAATAAAATAATTACAAAAATCTAGGAAGGATACCGGTAATAGATGAGATTACGAGAAAAAAACTTGGTGTGCGGATGGGCATGCTAGTAAAGCGTATAGTCAAAGATCACGAATCTCACATCTGGGATGATCCTGATTCCTCTTTTGCAAAAAAAGACATCAACAAGTAGACCACACCAACAGAAGGACTCGGTAGATTCCTTAGGGCTTTATATTTACTCTGTAGCATCTCATAGGCTGGAATTCATGCTGGGCAGCCTTCATTGGGAGATTCTGCTTTACTGTTTTCTCTAATCATACACCCAAATGCTGATGAAATAGTCAGATATTGTCTATTCTTCTGGACTCTGAAAGCACTAAAAAAGATCAGCTTAGGATGATTAAACTCAAAATACACAGTGGCATGTACTATACTACAGGATGGAGTGCACACATCCGATTCTCTCCTGGAGGGTGAGGGTGCTGAGCCTGGAGCTGGGCTTCGGAGCAACGGTGACTTTCTCAGCCTCATCAGTTGTCAGATATGGGTCCTCTTGGGCTGTTTGTCCATGCTGACAGTGCTGAGATGCCACAATCCTGGAGCCATCGTTGCTCTCTCATGGTGGAAATTCTAAGGATTCCACTTAGGGCTGAGAGAGAGGCAGTACTGGGGTCCATCCCTAGTCTTAGGGTATCTTGTGCTATTGTAAGCTGTTCCTGAATCAGAAAATCTGGATCCTTGTTAACAATCGCAAATGGAATAAGACAAGAGGTGTGAGCTAAGATTCTAAGGCAAGCAAGTCTCTTAACCATGAGTTGGCTGCCACCTGGAAGACTCACTCCCACAGCAGATGATTGAGGCTGAAAGTAGAGACGTGTCTGAGTGTGTAAGAAAATGCTCAGGCAGAGAACACTATTACTTTTTTCTTTTAAAGGTTTATTATGTTTGACAGAGACAGAGAGAGAAGGGGGAGGGCCCAGAGCAGTCTCCATAGTTGGACGTTATCCGTTTTCATCATGGCTTCATTCCACACAGGTGGGCGAGGGCCACACAGCGTGGGAACTGGGCTGGGGGCCTCCCGCATGGGAGGTACACCCCCTTGAGCCAGGGGCTGAACTGGGGGCCTCCCACATGAGAAGCTCGCCCCAGTGAGAACCGAACTGGGGGCCACACCCCAGCTTAACATATGGGTCCACATGGGCCCGGGCTGGGCTGCTGTCCTCGGAGTCTGGGGCTGCAAAATGAGCACTTAACCTGCTGAGCCATCCCAACTTCCCCCACTTTTACTTTTTATTGAAAGCAGTCCATTTTTGCTGGAACTGTCCCATTCACTATAAGTCCCAACCTCTTCTTCTTCTTCTTTTTTGATGCTGTTATTAAAGAGCTTGGGTTTCTCCAGTGCTCTGGAAAAATTCCCTCTAATTTTTTTCTGTCTTTGTAAATGACTATCTCATATTCTCAGTCATGATAATAGTAATAATAGTCAAAATTATTATCATAAAATTATAACCAGCATTTATAGAAGACTTGTCACCTGTGTGGCAGTGTATTGAAACCTGAGCCCTGTGCTTTTGGCTCTGCCTCCTTCTAATCTGCAGGCTAACCCCCAACTATGACTTCAAGAAAACCTTTTATAGCTAATTTCTTAGAGCAGGGATGTCCAACCTTTTGGCTTCCCTGGGCCACACTTGGAAGAAGAAGAATTGTCTTGGGCCACACATGAAATATGCCAACACTAATGATAGCTGATGAGCTTAAAAAATTGCAAGACAATCTCATAATGTTTTTTAAAAAGTTCATGAATTTGTGTTGGGCCACATTCAAAGCTGCCTTGGGCCGCAGACGGCCTGCAGGATGCAGGTTGGACAAACTTGAACTTGAGAGAGCAGGTCTGTTCTCCAGTGCGTTCTCTCTCTGTGCTTTTTGGAAGAGGAACAGCCTTCCTGCTCTCAGGGTGTCGCCTGAAGAATCGCATGTCTCTGGTCACGCCGCGTGCCTTGTGAGGTTTACAGTCTCATCTCAGTGCTGTCGAAATTGTGGGCAAGAAAATAGCAAGTGTGGGCAGATTGGCTCCACAGCCCAGGAGCTACATAGTGATCAGGGACTGGCATTGAGGGGCTGAAGCAGCAGAGTTCTGGGGTTCAAGGTCTGAGAAGTCAGGAGAGGACAGTACCTCACAGTCACTGTCTCAGGAGTCCCACAGAGCACGTGTGGCCTTCTGATGTGGGACATGGAGTGGCGCCCACCTATTATACCTGATCAGACTTCCGTATTGGTTGTGTACTCACTGCCGCAGCCTTTTTTGGGGGGGTGGGGGGGAACGTCACCTTCTCTAGCTAGAGAGGCCCAAGATGTGAGCCCAGGGGTGTAGGGGGCATCAGGTACCAGCTCCTGGGTCCTCTCATCTCTGCCACCTTCCTCCACGGACAGAAGCAGCTGAGTCACTAAAACCCGAATACCTGTTTGCTTTTTGGATTCAGCATGTGAATGTCTTTCTAAGTTCACAGGCTTCATCGCTTTAAATACACATGTATTATATGAGTGCATTATAACTGTGAAGGTGCCCACACATTCGAAAAAGGGAGAGGACACGGTTGGGCAGCCTCACTAAAAAAAAAAATGTGACACTGTGGCAATGTTCCCAGGATTTTAGCTATCGTAACTCAATCTTCCTAATAAGCCTCTACGAAGTAGGTTCTCTGATTACACTGGTTTTACAACTATAGAAACTGAGGCACAGAAAGATGGAGCAGTCACCCGAGGCTACAGACACACACAGGGCAGGAGCAACACTGCACCGATCAGCGGCGTTTGTAACCACTCCCCTACATTTCTCCCGCATTTGTTTTATGTGGGATTTCCTGAGGTGGATGAGGGGAGGCCCTCCACAGCCCACCACTTAGACATGAGATTAACGTGTGGAGGCATCCTCGGGGTCACGTCTCCTGCTGTTTTGTAAATGAACCTTGCATGTGCTCTAGGCAGACTGAGCTAAGACGTGCGAGGTGGTTCATCTCCAGCCGTCCTCGTTTCCTCACGGGCAATGCCAGTTGTCCCCAAGAGACTCACTGCTTGACTGTAAGCTAGCAGACCCCTCTATCAGACCATGTTCATTCTATTCAGAAAATTGAAATGTGCTTATACAGGCTGGTGGAGCGCAAGAATACAGCAGGATCTGCTGACATTTGGCAGGATCTTTTGAAGAAAGATTTCTAAATCATCCAGTGAGGAACGTATCAGAGTTATTTAGAAAGCATTTGCAAATAAGGCCTTCTGTACTGTCATTTTCATGAACAAAATTTGTTTTGGACACGAAGGACATCACTATGAGTTAACTTAAATGCCTGAATAAAAGAACAATGAACTACTTCACTCCATTGTGTCTCATCCTAGCCAAGGGTGGCTACCCACTATATTAAGTAATTTATTATTTTCTAAGGAGCAGCAAGGGAGAAGTTAGCATATGTACATTAGAGAAATGCCTGGGGATGCCAGAATAGCTCAGCAGGCTGACTGTTTGTCTTGCAAACGTGAAGTCGGGGAATTGAATCCCAGCCCCGGCCCGTGCAAACCCATGCACTGAACTGGGGAGCAGCTGGTAACCATTGAGATGGTGGCGGAGGTTCTCTGCCCCCATGTAGCCCCCATCCTTCTGTGTGGAATGAAGCTATGTCACAGCTGATGACGTACAACTATGGAGACTGCTCTGGGCTCTACCTCTTTCTCTCTGTATCTTGCTCACTCACTCTCATACCTTCACTCAAATAATAAAATACATCTTAAAAAAAAAAAAAGGAGAGGAAATACCGTCATGAACACAAGGGCCAGTGTACTGGTATGGAACTCTAATGTATACATCAGACAATAAAT
The DNA here is from genome assembly GCA_004027555.1 of Craseonycteris thonglongyai. Taxonomy (NCBI): domain Eukaryota; kingdom Metazoa; phylum Chordata; class Mammalia; order Chiroptera; family Craseonycteridae; genus Craseonycteris; species Craseonycteris thonglongyai. Next base: position 24,404 of record PVKE010009474.1, read on the forward strand.
TGCTTAATGAATGTCTACATCAGCAATTTACATTAGACGCACTGAAGTCCATTCTTATTTCAGTGAAGAAACTGTATATATGTTTATTATACTGATCAGTCCCACTTTGCCACCAATGTCTTATGATTCCAAGAAGACCCTCAACTCATGACTGTAAATACTATCACCATTAACAGCGGTCCCAAAATGACTGTGTGAGGATGTCCTTTTCTATGCATCTTCCTTAGGAAATTGATATCCTTCTACTAAAATATGATGGAATCTCTCTCCATTGGTATTGTGTCCCATGACAATTGGAAATGGTTCAGCAAAGAAAAGCTGAGTTGGGATAAATAAGATGCTTAGATTTATGAAGTACTGAATCTACCCTGTAAAGCTACTCTGAATCAATGTGCATGCTTTTGTCCAATCGGTTTTACCTTAACTTAAAAATTAATCCATAAATAAATAAGAAATATACAGTATTCATGTCAAGACATTAGAAAAAATACCAACAAATATCAAATGAACAAAGCAGGCAAAAAGGATGATTAGGGTAAAGGCAGAAATTCATATTTTACAAAACTGTATGTTTTTCAAGTAAACCCAAGCACCTGTATGTAGATAAACTATCAAATCTAGTTTTATCAAAAACAAATAAACACAAAACAAAAACACAGACACAATGTTTTAGTGGTTGGTTGCAATTTACCTCCTCAACCTCTCCTGGCATTAGGGCTCATTTGCATGTAATGAGTTACCTTCACCTTTCAATTTAAGAGATCTTACCAAAATCGAGGGAGGAAGCAGGGAAACTGGACTTATGCCAGCCAGCACGGTCTATAGTAATTGCATCCTGTATGGCCACATGGCTGATGCTCGTCCCAAGAGAACGAATTGGGATACTTGCTAGAGCAAAATTTCTTGCTCTTTTAAGCTTTATTTGAACCTAGAAATATCTGGGAGATAGTGGCTACCATCTTGTGACAAAAGGAAGAGACTCTTAGAGATTATAGCCAGAATAGAGACAGTGACTATGAAAAGGGACATTATTTTTTTGTAAAATATTTGGAGCTTCTGTATTTAAGAATGCCTGGGGTGAGATCTAGCTGAACTTTTTGCAGTGCACATCAATGAATTGCTACTTTTGTTTATAACCCCATTTGAGTCCAGATTTCTGTCACTTGAAACAAAAACCATTCTACATTAAATATATATTCAATTAGGCATACCCACTAAGTTTAGAATGAGGTGAGAAATAAAATCTCAGACTTGGAAGTCTGTTCTATATTTTTGAAAACAAAGGTATATGTTTGCTGCCAAATACAATGTATGATACCCCTGGCTTGATTATGTAGCTATAAGCCCTCTCATTCAAAGTATAGAGTGTAAACTGATACAACTTTTCTAAAAAAAAAAAAAAATTGTGAATGCTAAACCAGGCTCCAAAGAAACATATAATCCTTGAAGATTATTTCCCCCAATATTCAAAGTTGCACATGAAAATTACCAATTGATCAACAGACTCTATTGAACAAAGAATATACTGCAAGAGAACGCTTTTCAGGTGTATTGTTAAACTTTGGAAATGATAAAGGTTTTGGAAAGTATTCAGAATGTTCTCGTAGGTTTACCTTGTAGAATTCTCAAAAATGTTCAAAATACTCTAAAGGATGTTTCCTTTCTTAAACATTATTCCAAAGAACCTCAAAGAGTGATGATGCTACCCAGCGTCACCGTAAAACTTTGAAAATATAGATATCAGAGGACCAAGCCAAGTCTGTTGAATCAGAATCTATAGGGTGTAGAACTGACATTCATGCGTAGTGAAAATCTGTGTGCACAGCTGAGAAATACTATAGTAGCCTTTGGGTTGATTCCATTGTTTGTTACTATACTCAGGGATGAGTATAAACATTTCTATGAAGCTTACAGATAATGTAGTGATACTGTCTCTAATTTCAGTTAACAAAGTTTCACATATGTTAAAGATAATAATAATAATGACTATAAGACTAGATTATATATGCATTATTAAATAATCATTAAATTTTATCCCTGAAAGTTATATCATACTTGTGATATCAAATAGTCAGTAAAGAAATAAGAGCCATCCAAAATTTTAATATCCTCTTCTACTCAAAACCCAATTTATAGGTGTAAATATGGCTGATACTTTATAGACTCCTGCCCAGTTACAAGATATGCATACTTTTCATCAATATAAAAGCTTCTATACTGCATAAATTACTAGAAAATAAATGTATATTTACTAGGCTCAGTGAAATGCTGGGAATAATTTCTTAATAAGGTAATAACTATTTGGCTTGTTAATTTTTTTAAAAGGCTCTTAAGAAGTAATTCTTATAGAAATCATTTGGAACATTTTGGGGACCATTATAATCATGTAACAATAAGTGCATTTCAAACAAATGGCATTGTTCATGCATTATTACCAAGTTATAGCAACTTTGGAAGAACCACCCTTCTCTTAAATGTTTTGCAACTTTGGTTGCCATAACAACAAAACATTGGTCCTTTATTCCTAAAAAGAAAAATTGCTGTATTTTAAAATTTTTCCTAGAGAAGTTTAAAATAGGATAAGGGAAGTGTCATATTTAGTACTACTAAATTTGAGGTAATAGAGAATTGGGAAAAAAATACCTATAGAGTTAATTATGTTAGTTCCCCATTTTTCTCTTTAGGCACATCTGTAATATATGTTTTGCCAATATTGCACATATTGGAAAGCTGTGAAATTATTTTGCTTACCAGTAATTCTATATTTTTAATAACATGATCTTAAGTCCAAATAACTGTCACACTAAATTATATTTAGAAAAATATGTAAAAGTATATATAAAATATATTACCTGAGTATTTGCTTAAAATAAAGCAAACATTCAAGAAGTAGAGACCCAATATCGCTCCCACTCTTAGTCAATCTTTCTCCATAACTGAGTCACTTTAAATTGCCTCTGAGGAACAGAAAGTTAAAAGATTAAATAACTAAGAACTTAAAGACCAAAGGTTCATTAAAAATTAGGTTTAGTGTTATGGAAATTTAATTAGAAAAGCTATAACTAAATAAGAATGGACAAAAGGACTAACTGAAATAAACTAAAACCACAACCCAGACTCCAGTCCCTCCTTCAGAAGTCCTCCCACACGGTCCCTATTGAAAAGGGAACTCCTAGAGACCAGGGTGGCCCAGTGTGCTCCTGAGGCAAGGCACTGAGTTCAGATTTTCCTGGCATTCATATTCAAATTCTCATTAGTATAATCAATGAATTTCCTTATAACAATACTACAAGGAGAACCTTCCATGTATGTTTTTAATGGGGTAAATCACTGCTGCTGGACGGTGAACTAAAGTAAGACACAGGGGTCACTCGGGGTCAGTAGTCCCCTCCCAGTAGTCCCCCTGCACTCAACTAAGGTCCCAAATCACCATCTAGTGGTTCAAAAGAAAACCAGCTGGCCAGCCAACCAACCAACCAACCAAACAACCAACCAACCAACCAACCAACCAACCAACCAACCAACCAATCAACTAATCTAACGACCTACTGACTGACTGACCAACCAACCAATCAATCTACCAACCAACTGACCGACCAACCAACCAGCCAACCAACCAACAGACCAATCTACCAACCGACCAACTATCCTACCAAGCAACCAACCAATGAACCGACCAACACAGAGAAGTTATTTTTGACTCTTCCCCTCTTTCTACCTGACATTCAATCCATTTACAAATCTTGCAAAATACACCTCAAATTGTTCCACTTCTTCCAATGGCTGCCACCATCTTTCTTGTCCAGGCCACATCATCTCTTTGAGATAGTGGTAGTAACTTCCTAACTGACCTGCCTGCATTCCTTCTTGTTCCTCGCCATTTCGTTACCTACATAGCCATCATAATAATATTCTTAAATCAAATCAGATCATGTTGTTCCCTGGCTTTAAAACTTTGGATGATGTCTCATTGCTTTTAAAATAAAATACAAAACTTCAAGAGAAATTATAATTATGTAATGTGATAAAGACGTTAGCTAACACTATGGTAGTCATCATATTGCAATATATAAACGTATCCAATCAACATGTTGGATACCTTAAACACATATAAAGCTGTATGTCAATTATGTCTCAACTAAATTTTAAAAATATACCTGGACAACAAGCATAAACTGAGATGGTCCTGGGTAATCCAAACTGTATGGTCAGCCTACCGGTACTAAATTGTATTCTGCAGTTACAATGTCTATTTCAACTCTCGAGAACAATTTTCAAATTACTGTATGGTATTTCTAATACTCATCTGTAACTTAGATTTTAACAGAAATATACTCATCATCATGATAAAGATAAAAAATAAAAACTAACACACTTACTATATATTCAGGTGATATTTAAATGTTTGACTTATTTTAACTCCTCACAACAACCTAATAGGTACACATTGGTAATATCCTCATTATAGAGATAAGAAAATGGAGGCACAGGGAAGTAATTAGTTCAAGACCCTACTGGGAAGAGTAATGGAGCCAGGATTCAAACCCAACCTGTTTGCCCTTATTGTTCATGACCTTGGTTCATGTGTCATGCACTGATGGGCACTTACATCAAGTGTCTCCTACTCTTCTCTGCTCAGTAACTGGCATGGGATAGATTGCTCAATGGTTTGAGGAAGGCTTAAGAACTGAATTGGGCAAAGCAATGACCGAGAATTTCAGGCATGCTGCAAAGCATTGTTCACCTGCCAAGAACATGTTCATTCTGTATACATCTTAGTAAAAAAAAAAAAAAAAAAATTCAATAAAAGGAAAACTAGATGCCATTTTTAGGTTAGAAACATAGTATTTGTTAATTTTTTTTTAAATAGCAGGCTGAAAATAAGAACTTTTAGGCCATAAGCAGTAATGTGAGATTCGAATCATCTTGAATGAATGTATTAATGAAACACAAATTTGGTTTCAGGCAAATAAAATTGGTATCTAAAAGTCTTAACAATACAATCTGACTCAAGCATATATTATTAAAATCCTAGCTATAAGTTGTGACATGTAGGAAACCAAAAACAGTCTCAGTGTAGACATTTCATGACAAAATAATACAACTGAAAAATTTCAAGGAAAATTGTTCTATAGATTAAAAAGATAATGGCCCCATATACTACGATATCAGTCATGTTATCCACTTATTATATTTTAAACTCCAACAGTTTGAATTGTCGTTTCAAAATTACATTTAAAAATGACATAAATTTTCATATCTGCATTTAAGGAGCTTAAGACATTGCCATGGCATCCTAAGATGAAGTAAAGAGCTGAACAGACTGAAAAATCAACAACTCTTCTTGGGTCCTTAAGAGAGAGGAGACTGCAAAGCAAACAGCTATGTCTAAGGCTGGAGAGACAGACAGGTGCTTACAGGGCGTCATGACTTAACCTGCGCACAAACTCAAGCTCCGACATGACCGTAGGAACTAGGGCCTGGGTAAGAAACACTGAACTATAATGGGCCAGTTGCTGGAGGCTCAATGTGGACAAATCTGGGAGTTAAAAACTCTAGGAGGACCCAGATAAGGTAAGATTTACCTCCAGGAGCTGGAGGTAGTTCCCATAGTAAACATCAGACAAGAATCATCTCCTGGGGAAGCTGGGATGGCTCAGAGGGTTAAGTGCTCGCTTTGCAGCCCTGGGGACCCAGGATCGAATCCCGGCCCTGGCCTGTGTGGACCCATATGCTGAACTGGGGCATGCTTCCCATGCAGGAGGCCCCTAGTTCAGTTCTTGTCCCCCAGTTGGGCCCCTAGCTCAAGGGGGCGTGCCTCCCATGCTGGAGGCCCCTAGCCCTGTTCCCGGCCTGCGCAGCCCCCAACCACCTGCATAGAACAAAATCATGTTGAAAAACTGATGATGTACAAATATGGAGACTGCTCTGGGCCCTCCCCCTTCTCTCTGTCTCTGTCAAAAACAATAAAATATATCTTTAAAAAAGGAATCATCTGCTCCAGGCAAGCAGAGGGAGAAGGCACCAGTTTGAAACACCCTGGAGCCCTGTTTTCCTTCAGTGGGCCTGTCCTCAGGGGAAACTAACTAATGGAAGCCTAAATTTGGGGTGTTGTAAGAGCCTGCCTGACCCGGGGAAGGGAAATACTGCATTCATGCCAGCTTTAGCCTTCCACGTAGGAGAAGGAGCATACCCAACTCTAGCCAACACTAGCCACCTGGCCCCACCCAAGAAGAAAACAGCTCAGAAACACTTGGGCAGTTCTCCGCCCAGAGACACAGGCTCACTGAAAAACAGAGACTGACCTAGTCAGAGGACCTAGGACACCAGCCCTCCGCCCACCCCTCACAACCACACAATTAAAGGCCAGTTTACAGAAGTGCCTCTCACCTGGCACATCACGTCTGGCTCTCCAGAAAATATCGCAAGGCGTACGGAAAGACAAAACAACAACAACAACAACAACAAACAAAAAAGACAACAAACAAAAAACCCCACAGTTTGAATAAAAAGTATAAACATCAGAACCAGACATCAGAGGCAGAAATGCTGGAATTAGCAAACTGGGATATTAAAACAACAGTAATGAATATGTTGAGGGCTCTAAGGGATAAAGTAGACAACATACACAAACCAATGGGCAGTGTAGGCAGAGAGAGAGAAATTCTACGAAACAGGCAAAACAGAAATGCCAGAGGTAAAAAATGCCATAACACAAATAAAGAATGCCTTTGATGGGCGCCTGCGTAGATTGCACAAGGCTATGATGTTTAAAAACAAAAACAAAACTCAACAGGGTCCATTAGAAGCTTTAATTGGCTTTACTGAGCAATTCATGAATTGGGCAGCATCTCATCTAGCAGCTACAAGGGTGCTCTGAGGTGTTGTACAGAATAACAGTTTTTATAAAAGGAAGGGTGGGACAAGAAAGCTATTCAAAAAAGAAAAAAAAAAGGAATTATGTTTAGACTGAGACGTCTTTTGAGGGGAGGGAATGACAAGTGTTTTTTTCCCCATGCACATAGCCTGTTCTTCTATGAGGTATGGAGAGGGCCCATGTGACAGATAACCGTCCCAGTGCTTGACCAGAAAGTCCTAGACTGGTCAATTAGAAATACATTTCTAGGAGAAATTGAAACAACAATTGGGTCAGGTATTAAATCTAGGTTTGCTATCATCGGTGTTGTTAGCATCAGGGACACCACTTTTGTCCTGTGATCTTCTCTTTAACAGTGGAAACAATCTCTGAGCTTTAGGTTATAGCAATAGAATCCTGGAAAGCCAAAACAAACAAACAAATAATCAACAAACAAACAAAACAAAGACTGAAAAACAGAATCAGAACAAAATATCCAAAACCTATGGGACAACTACAAAAGGTTTAAAATACATGGAATAGGAATAACAGGAGAAAACAAACAAACAAACAAACAATAAAAAGCAGAATATTTGAAACAATAATGACTGAGAATTTTCTCAGATTAGTGTCAGACACCAAATCACAGATCCATAAAATTCAGAGAACACCAAGCAGGATAAGAGTAAACAAACAAACAAAATAGAAAACCAAATTATATTATTTTCAAACTACAGAAAATCAAAATAAGTATCTTGAAAAAAGGCAGAGAGGAAAAACAAATTGCCTCTGGAGAGAAAGATAAGAATTATATCCAACTTTTCTTCAGAAACCATTCAAGCAAGCAAGAGAAGAGTGGAGTGAAATATTTAAAGTTGAGAGAAAAAGACCACCAACCTAGAATTCTGTACTCTGAAAAATTATTCTTCACAAGTGAAAAGGAAATAAAGACTTTCTCAAAAATTCAGAGAATTTGTTGCCAGTAGACCTACATTGTAAGAATTTTAAAAGAAATTCTTTAGAAAGCAGGAAAATAATATAGGTCAGAAACTTGGATCTATATAAAGAAAAAGAGAGCACTGAAAAAAAAATCATAAGGGCAAAATAAAAACTTTTATTTTTCTTATTCAGAATTGATCTGGTAAAATTTTGCTCAAAATAGTACCAACAGCATGGTAGGTATTAATCCAATGATTTCAACAATTATTTTGAGTGTCAATGGCCTAGACGCACTGACTAAAAGACATAGATTTTCAGAGTGGATCAAAAATAAGACTCAACTGTATGTTGTCTACAAGAATAAAGATATATATAGATTAAAAGTAAATGAACTGAGAAATATATACCACATTAATATCAATTAAAACAGGAGTGGCTATGTATAAATTTCAGATAGATTACACTTTAAAGCAAGAAAAGTTCTTAGAAATAAAGACAGCCATTCTAATGATAAAGGTATAAACTCTAAGAAGACATAACCATACTTAATATAGCTACCTAACAACAAAGTGTCAAATTATGTGAGGCAAAACTAATAGAATGGCAAAGAGAAATAGATAAATCCACCACTGCCATATTTGAAGACTGCAATAGCCCTGCATCAAAAATGGACAGATTACACAGACAGAAAATCTCCATCAACTAGATATAACGGACCTCATAGTCAATACTGTAAAAATAGACTACTTAGTACAACAAGAAATGCCCTCTTCTCAAGCTCACATAGAACATTCACCAAGATAGATTATATTCTTGGTTGTAAAACATAGTTTAACAAATTTAAATGAACAGAAATCAAACACTGTATACTCTCAGATCACAATAGAATCAAATTAAAAATCAATAACAGAAAGATAGTTGTACAATTCCAAAATACATGGAGATTAACCAACACACTTCTAAAATATTCCTAGGTCAAAGAAGAAGTCTCAAAAGAAATTAAAGACTATCCTCAAGTAAAAATAAAAATGAAACTTACAAAAACTTGTGGGATGAAGTAAAAGTTGTTCTTAAATGTATATTTATAACATTGAATGCATATATTACAAAAGAAAAAATCTAAAATCAATAATTTAAGTTTCTACCTCAGAAAATTAAAAAACAAACAAAACAATAATAACAACAACAACAAAAACCCAGCAAATTTAATTTAAAATAAGCAGAAGAACAGAAAGAATAATAGAGCACAAATCAATGAAACTGAAAACAAGAAATCAATAGAGAAAATCAAGGAAGCCAACAGTGATTCTTTGGAAAGATTAATAAAATTGGTATACCCCTTTCCAGAATAACTAAGAAAATAAGAAAGAGGACAACAATTACTAATATCAGAAACGAAAGTGAGGACATTACTACAGACCCTATAGACATAAAAAGGGTGATAAAGGAATAGTATCTGTGCCCATTTATTTGATAAGATGAAATGGATCAATTCCTTGAAAGACACACACAAATACCTGTTGTGAGTATATATGAAAAATTCCTCTAAAATACTATCAAATCAAATTCAACAATGTATAAAAGAACACACCATGACCAAGGATTTAGTCCATGTATGCAAGGCTGGTTCAATGTTTGTTTTTTTTTAAATCAGTAATCAATCACATCAACAGGCTAAAAAGAATACATGATCATATCAATACACACAGAGAATACATCTGAGGAAATTCAATATCCATGCATGATAACATTACTTAGTAAACTAGAAATAGAGAACTATCTCAACTTGATATAGAATTTACCAAAACTCCACAGCTAACATCATAGTTAATGATTAGAAACTTGATGATTTTCCAGTAAGATTAGGTACAAAACAAGGGTGTCCTATCCCACCACTCCTTTTCAACACTGCACTGGAAATTCTACCTAATAAAACAAGAAGTGGAAATAAAAACTACACATATTAAGAATGAATTAAAACTGTCTTTGTTATTAGGTGAGAAGACTGCCTATGTAGAAAATGCAAAAAGAATTAATTAAAAACACTGGAACTAATAAGAGATTATAGAAAGGTTGAAAGGTATATGGTTAATATACAAAAATTATTCATTATCTTATATATTAATAATGAACAAGTGGAATTTAAAATTAAAACACAATACCACATATATTAGTACCTCCAAAATGAAATATTTAGTCATAAATCTAACAAAAAATATATAAGTTTTTATGAGGAAAACTATAAAACTCTTATGAATGAAATAATAGAAAAATATTTCATGTTTATGGATAGGAAGACACAATATTGTCAAAATCTCTAATTTTCCTGGACATCCTTGATCTATAGATTCAAAGCAGTCCCAATCAAAATCCCAGCAAGTTATTTTGTAAATATCAACAAATTAATACTGAAGTTTATACTGGGAGACAAAATGACCACTATCCAACTTTAAGACTTAATATAAAAATCAAAACAGTGTAGTATTGGCACAAGAACAAACAAATAGACCAATGGAACAGAATAGAAAGCCTAGAAATAGAACTGCCGAAAAGAGTCAACTGATCTTTGGCCAAGGAGCAAAGGCAATAAAATAGAGAAAAGATGGTCTTTACAAAAAATGTAGCTGGAACATCACAACATTCACAAGCAAAACAATCAATCAATCAATCAATCTAGACACAGAATTTATATCTTTCACAAAAATTAAATCAAAATGGATCATCGGCCTGTAAAACACAAAACTATACAACATCTAGAAGATAAAAGTCGAAAACGTAGATGACCTCGGGTAGAGGGATGACGTTTTGAAAGCAAGTCCACAGGCACAGTCCATGAAACAAATCTTTAAAATTAAAAACCTTATCAAAATGAAAAACTTGGGATTTCCAGTCAAAATGGCAGGGTAGGTAAATGCTGTGCTTGCATCCTCTCTGGACCACATCAAACTTACAACTGCACCACAGAACCACCATAATTGAGAATCACCTAAAGTCTAGCTGAAGCCCTGCAGCTAAGGACTAACAGAAACAGCCACCATGAAACTGAGAAAGTCACAGAACTGGGTGGACCCACAACCACACGTGGCCCTTAAAAACCAGAGAAATATATCTGCGGAGGTCCCACCCGCAGGTGCTAGGGGTCCCAGATACTCCCCAGGCTTCCTGGCCCAGGGTTTGGGTTTTCTGTGGTTTCATTTCTGGTGGTTCCCTGAAAACCTGCAGAGAGTGTAGCTGGGTGAGACTAGGCTGGCAGTGGTCCCAGGCTTCCCTCTTAAAGGTCTCACACGCAGATGTACCTGCTGACTGATTTGCTTGCTCTCAACTCCAGCGGGGGCAGCAGCTGAAAGGTGCTAGGGGCACACAAGGAGGAATTGAATTGTCTGGCTTCAGGGTAAGTGGGCTGGAGGGCAGCTTTCTAGAAAAAGGAAATGGCAGAAGCAATTGACTTTGTTGAGCCTGTCCCCTCCCTGTGAGCAGACGCAGGCAGGTGTCAGAGGTGGGTCTCCATCCAACGAGCTCACACCTTTCACCTGTGCATTGGACTTATTCCCTGAGATCCGCCCCACCCAACTTGCGGGCCCACTGAAGCCACTTTGAGCAGCGTTTCCACACAGTCTGTCTTGGCTCATGCTGTAGACCTTCCTAAAATCCCTCAAAGGTTCACACAACCATTTCTGTATTCTTCTGTATTTTAGTATTCTATTGCAGTATTCAGTAATTCTATTTCCTGGCATACCCTATGTATTTATTTGCCCCATTACTAATACATGGATTTACAAAGAGTATATGATCTTATTCATTAAATAAGTATTTAAAATCGTTCATGGCCATAGGGTATATATTATTAACAGAAATACAAAAATAGTTGAACAGAGGCAGAAATATACATGTGTGACATAATTTGATGATCTCTTGATTTACATAGAAATATACTTACCTAAAAATAAAGAGCTAATTTAGGGCTTTATCAGAAAAAAAAATTAACCCAGATCCCCTAAAAGTTTAAGACTTCTTTCGCGTTTTTGCTTGTGCTATGCATAGGGATGCGTACTACGTAACAGTAATTTCATGAAAAAGAAAAAAATAATAAATAACTTGAGCCTCCTAGGTGTCTTGAATGATTTTGGTGAAAGTTGTGGATAAAGTGGAATCAAACTTTGTGATCAGAAGTACTAATACACACAGGCACCTCCCTACTCCGGAACTTCTCAAATTACTTAGTGCTGTGCTCTTTCAAACTTGCATTTTCAGATTTCAAGTGCCGTCACCGAGAGATGTTTTTATTTTACTACTTTGTCTCTGCTTTACTGTTTTGCTCTAACTAATCCACTGAGATCTCCTCATGCAAGGCATTTTCTTAGCCAGGTTTTATTGAAATGTCAACGGGCAGGAGAGTTCTCCTTTCCCTGGATTGTTGAAATCAGAGTGATCTTGGCTTTTACAACACACTTTAATAACGCTGCCAATCCCCTGATAAGATGTTCCCATCAGCTATGGAGCCCCAATATCTAAAGCCTGAGTGTCACAAAGATGTCCTTCAAGTTTCGCTTCTGCACTCCCAGAGTTATAAATATGAAGTCACACCGGCCCCCAAAGAAAAGTGTATTCACCACGGTGTTTGCTATGATCAGTAGTCTCTGAGCCTCATAAAAACAACAGCATTGATAAGAGTACCCCAAAATGAATGACATTTGAAAAGTAAGAGGAACAAGAATCCAGAATTTAAAAAATAAAGGTAAGATAGATCCATTGGTTGAAAGTTACCCTGAGTAATTCAACAGAACAATCTCACATGAGGCTGACGATGAATTCTATTTTTTAGAGTTTTCTTAAATAATATTTTTTATTTTTCAATTATAGCTAAAATGCAATATTACATTAGTTTAAGTGTACAATATAGCCATTAGACATTTATATAACTTACAAAGTGATCACCTCAATAAACCTAGTATCCATCTGACACCATAATAGTGATTAGAATGTCATTGACTACAAACTTTATAGTGTACTTGAAATCCCCATAACTATTTTGTAACTACCATTTTGTATGTACTCAATCCCTTCACCTATATCTTCAATTCCCCAACCTCCCTCCCACCTGGTAATCACAACACATTCTAAGAGTCAGTGTCTCTTTTGTCCATTATGTTCTTTACATTCCACAATATAAGTGAGATCGCATGGAACCTGTCTGACTGTGTCTGACCTACTCCACTCAGCACAATACTCTCTAGGTTAATTCATGTTTCTACAGAAAAGCAAGATCTCATTCTTTTTTGGTGAGTAAGGTATATTCCGTTGTATACGTGGGACAGCACCATTTTTTCTGTCTTTATTTAAAAATGGTCTGTCTGGTCAGTCTAATAAAAACATGCAGCGCTTAGGGGAACGAGTCCTGTGACAAGGCACATTCTGGAGCGTCAAGGGGGAGCTGGAGTTCATTCTCCACCTGCTCCTCCAGTGCTTCTTTGGTAACTCGTGAGAAATGTAACGGGTAGAGAGTGTGAACTTGGACTAGCACCTGCTCTCTGACCGAGCCTGAGTTCTTCAACTTGCGAACTCAACCAGGGTGGAGTTGGGGTCGGGGTGTGGGAGGGCCTCCCAATGCAGGGCAGGGACAGGAGGGGGGCACGGACCAGCTGGGTGGGGCAAGACGAACAAGGAGAATTGAGGCCGACAGCATAATTGAGGGAGCAGCGTGTGCCAGGGTTCTTAGATGGCCTTGGTTTTTAGCCTACGAGACCCAAAATGATGCCCGCACATGAAGGCACTGGTCAATTCGACTCCGCTGTGCTATCAGTCAACTTTGTACTTGCCCACTAGACCAGCCTTTCACCCTAGACACGTGGTGAAACAGGCCTCGCTTGGTTCATGGAATGTCCTGTTAGAAACAAGTGAGTGACATGCATCCTCCCTCCTGCAACTACTTGCCTGAGAACCCACTACTTATCTGCATGGACTCGGAGACCGAAAGGCCAAGCGTCACAGAGAAGCAGCCGAGAAGGCCAGATGCTACCTCGAGCATCCTTTGTCGACGGTAAGAATAGACAGCCCTCGCACTGCTGGGCTCAGCAAACTTTCTCCAGTGAATTAATGCAACTTGGTAAATGAGAGATCTTACTCACGCTTGGTGGTGATGCAAATGTGTGAAAACCTCCAATGCTGCTATTTGCATAAAAGTGTAGCACGTGCAATGAGTTGTGTAGCGTGCAAGAGACTCGATAATGAGAAACAACTATGTTAGCGGTTTATGTATGTAATATACTCCCTATCTTTATGTTACAGTGTACACTTTTTACTTAAAAAAAGGGGGTGGGGGGAAGCCAGGATGGCTCAGTGTTAAGGGCTCACTTCACTGCCCCAGGGACTGAGGACTGAGTCCCAGCCCTGGCCCATGGGGACTCATATGCTGAACTGGGGGATGCTTCCCATGTGGGAGGCCCCCAGTTTGGTTCTCACCCCCCTGTTGGCCCCCCAGTTCAGCCCCTGGCTCAAGGGGTCATGCCTCCCATGCAGGAGGCCCCCAGCCCAGTTCCCGCCCTGCACGGTCCCCTGCCCACCTTTGTGGAAAGAAACCATTTTGAAAACTGACGTACAACTATGGAGACTGCTCTGGGCCCTCCCTCTTCTCTCTGTCTCTCCCTATCTCTGTCTCTGTGTCAAAAACAGTAAGAATAAATAAATCTTTATTTAAAAAAGGGCTGCTGTGAACAGTATGCTGCGTTATGCCAGCGATAGCCTCAGACGTCTCCGGGGTACTGAGTCTCTTGATATTATAGCATCATTTCCCTTGAGCTTGATTTAATCTCAAGGTACATGACGCAAAAGGAAAGTTTCTTAAAAATGGATGTCTGCTCTGTAGCTCCACGGAATCTGGAATTTGGGCCTTCACTTCTCCCTTTGTTCAACAATAAACATATTCGGTGAACATGAACTAAAGGCTAGAGGCTGCTCTAGATGCTAAACATACAGTGGTCAACAAAACAGACGCAACTTCTGAGTTCACAGAACTTTAGTTTTGCAGAATAGCACAAACACAGAGGATGAGAGGATACTGGTAGTGAATTTTCAAGACTTGGGAATTAAATTGTTTTAAAATTTCCTAGCTGTGTTCCTGAGGCTGGTTGAAACTGACACCATGATCACCAACAAAAAACCTTCTGCCTAAATACATTAAGTAAATTTTTACCTCCGACGAAAATCTTGGGAAAGGAAGGCAAGTTGTACCTTTATTCAGTGCAACAACAATCCATCTAAAAACAATTTTTTTTAGTCCAGAAATAGACTAATTTAAACCTGAATCCTTTATTAGATGACTGTATACCGTTTTCTATAGCTTTAAAATATTGTAAGTTATTACTTAGAGATGTTAAAATAGTTCTTTCAGATGGAAAATATGTTAGACTGATCTATTAAACAGAGATGCACAGAAAATACTTAAATTAGCAAAAATGCTAGAAGAATTTAGAGTGAACATAAAGCTTTTTTGCTATAATGAAATGATTCTAATTGATTTTCAAAAAAAGTTTTGACCATGTGTCCTGGTCCAATATCATTAGCATATAATAAAGGTATCATGTGGCATACATCTGTGTCAAAATTACTGTGGGCTTTGGGGTAGCCTCACTGGGACTAATATATAGTTGAGCTAATTAGTGTTCTATTGTTCTTTTCACAGCAAGGCCAATGAGCTATTCTTATTTAGAATGGCAACATAAGAATTCTTGTTTTCTCCCATTGTTGTATTTCATAGCAGGTCATTGCCGGGCATTACATTTTAAAATCAAGTACATCTGAAGATTGTGAATTTGTAAGTAATTGTAGGACTGTGTATGCACAGGGTAAATTATGAATGCTAGAACATTAATGAACAAATTAGAACAAGTTCCTCGTGCCTTTCCTGAGGATTAAAACACACACCAAAATTTCCGGAACAGTTTTGATGGTTATGGCCGGTGCACTTTTGACTGCTGCGATTTTAAAGATAACCGTAGGCAGCTGGAAAGCATATGTTAAAAGGCAACAGCTGAAGTGAAACAAATGCTTCTTGCCTTTGTCTCAAGTGAACTGCACCGTGAAAGGACTCAAACGTGTCTCTGCTGCCTGAGAGAATTGCGCGTGAGAGAAGGTATAGCTGTCGAGTCACTGAGCACCAATTTTGCCTCCCAGAAATAAGTTGTAAAAATTGGAAAAGCCTGTTAGTTGTTTTGAAACCAGGGAAACAAGTCATGTGGTTAGAGAAAGAAAAAGTTTCTTTGTTAAGTGTATGCATTTTTCATGTGACTGGTCCTGGTAGGTTTTCCTAAAAGCTGAGGCTAGAAAGTCAAAACTGCTACCTACGGAAATGCACAACTGCTCAAGCCGGGGACATGAAGTGCTGCCAAAGCACATTTTGGAAGAAAAACTCAAATTTAAGAAACAAAGTATTCATTATTATTTTATCTATTAAAAGTCTTCGTTACAGAATGAGAGTGGTCCACCCTTGCACTGTTTTTCAATGAAGCTATTCTCACATGTTTTGCTGACTCAATTTCCCACCATCTCCTCTTAGCTTCAAAGATTCTATTCTATAGTGTGTGTGTGTTTAGAGTACAGATAGGTCACTGCTTTCAATTTGTTAAGGAACGTTTTCACACCATTGAGATGTCACAATACCTACACAGAAAGCCAGCTTTCAGTAAAGGTCGCATTTTACAGTCAAATTGTGAGAAGATACCTATAACACTACTTCATACATTCTCTGTTTCCACACAGTAGAATATGTTCTTCTGTCATTTAGGTAGAAAACGCATCTTTGGTAAACACTGCTTTTGTTTATAATGAATACTACAGCAGTGCAGGTATGTAGGATGCATATGTTACTTAATTTGATGAGCATGAAAATGTGAATTACTGGCTATTATGGGAAAAAATATGTTTGGAATATTTTGAATTTTTTCTGATTAAAAATAAGGCAAGAAAGTGCTTTTCTGTGTCTGTAATTGGTAATAATGCTCCAGTCCAGGTGACTTAAATTTTTAATACTGATTTCCAATACTTAACAGATAAATTTAGTGTGACCTTCCTCAATTTTCTCCCCTTGCATGATTCATTTTTCTCTTCCCTTTGGCCATGTTTCCCTGCTGTTCTCCCATCCTTTGCATTCTTGCCTCCACTAACCTCATCTATAAAAGCAAGGCTAAAATTACCTAGAGAAAAGTTTACTTTTCTTTCATATTTTTCCACATGAGACAGAAATTTTCTAAGCAACTAAAGCACCTCTCTTGTCTTAAATCCAGAAAAGTACTGGGTACATTTATACATTTGGGAGCACAGTGCATGAATCTAGATTTATTTTCTTCCACTAAATTACTAAACAAAGAAACTGATGTATTTGTTAAAATTATAAATACATGCTTCAAATGATGGCAGCGTGATCACAGTATAAAACTTAATTTGCAAAATTCACTTTCTAGAAAAATAACTCAGAAGAACCACTGTAATATCTTGTGCAAGATGACATACAATCATGAAAGAGGGGAAATTATGTAATTCTTTTTCTTGACGGATATTCCTCCAAAACGGGAGAGACTTATTACCATTATCTATTAAACTATTTTAATAGAGGACATCTTTTAGTGTGCTCAACTCACTTTTTGAATTCTAAATCATGCTTAGTATAATTACAGGTGGTATGTTAACATAAAAAAAAAAATTCGCCATCATTTTTTTCAGGGAGCAGCCAAACCCACCAAGTAATCTTATAGTTTATCTTGATACCTCTTATTAACTTTCTGTACTTTATCAAAATCAGCCAACTCCTTCAAAGGCAAATATAAGCAGAATATGTGACATACCAAATATGAGACATTCAAGCAAAGAATGAATTCTTTTTAACTTTGAACAAGAAATTAAACAATGTCAACTAATCAATTAGAGTTCACCTTTTATTAAAAATAAATCAGCTAGAATCATCTCAGAAACTGGCATACTGATAATTATCAGGTATGTGTTAAAGTTGGTAGATAAAAATGACTTTTCTTTGAAGTATTCATGCAGATCTCAAAAATTACTCTGAAATCTACCCATTAGTGACTGATAAACACTCTGCTAGACTTCAACTAAAAGCTCTCGTTACATAAAAGCCTAAGTTCAATTGCCAAAAGCAATAACAATATTGAAAGTAAAGTCCGATGGTACCAGAACTTACACATTACTTATGAATTATCAGTCATGCCGTTTCATATAAATGATATTTACCATCGCAGTCTACATTGGCCTTTCTCCTTTTGGATCACGTTGACTCCACTTAGGGCAGCCAACAAGTCACTGGCCACTCCTGTGGAACCAGACTGACCACACTTTTGAGGGTCCGTTGACATTCCTGAATAACATACACACTTCAGGCCATAGGAACAGACGTCCTGAACAGCCTCCAAGGATCCAAATGATGCATTCTGGCCATGCGGGAGAGTTAACTCCCCCACGAGGAAACTTTTTCCAATTGGAAGCAAGAGACAGGAAAGAACATGAAAATAAATTCCATCTTCTCCCTCCATCGTGTGGACGGCTCTGAGGATGTTGTTCATCCACCTCTCTGGGGACCATCCACGGGCCCAGCAGAGGCTCCTGTTGGGGGCCAGGGCTGTGAGCAGTGGTCAGTGTGGGAACATATGACTTCGCACTACTCTGTGTCCTTCCTAACTCACTTTTTAATGCTTCTCTGTTGTTGTCCTGGGTTCACGCAGTCCTGAGAATCTTTGCTTTGGGCTCTGAGTTCTAGGGAATCTGGGAGGAAAGCCACACAAAGATGGATTGAGAAATCCATAACCAGACATTCTGAGTTTGATACTCCTGACTACAAAAGAAAAAGCAATTTTCTTTTTTTTTCTTGAACGAAAAGTCTGTCTACATCCAGATTTAAACATTCAGCCAATGTATTAACTGGGTAGTGGGGCAAATGGCCTGCTTACATGCGAATCAACTGGCCTTGGTTTCTGATTTTACATGTTACTAAGGAAGAGAGAGGGAGACAGAGAGAGCAAGGGAGCAAGAGCGCAAATCCATGAAAACACACAACAGGTGTGTAATGGGGAAAGAGGGTGAAAAGTACTAACAGAAGAACACAGGATAAAACATAGAAGTAAAACCATACAGATGAAAGAGGAAACAAGAATAACTCTGATAGAAGACACACTGGCTGGAAATTCTAAGTTTTCATGTACACTTTCTGTTCAGAATGACAGATACCAGGAAGTAGCAACACTAAAGTATTTCATCTTAGAAGGCAACTAGCATAAATCCTTTTGAAAACTTAGGGATAGACTGGGAGCTGAGCAAATAAATTTGCCCTTGAGAAATGGCTTAGAGAAGGATATTTGTTACAGAAGAAGAAAACAGATACAAAATAATCCATACAGTGTATCAGAAGGGGGATATAAAATTTGAATATCGTGCACTATTCTAGGAGATGTCTTGAAAGAAAAAAAGAATTCCAGTGTCTGGGTATTGTGTTGAGGAGCAATGTAATGAGAATAGTATGTATAGTGCTTAGAAGCAGAAAATATCTCTGAAACTGATCTCATAAATGGCCAGAGGAAAATTTCAGGAAAAAATTTGGCAGCTGCAACAGATTACAAGGAGGCGTGGCATTTGTGAAACAGGAGTTAGAATGCATAAACAGGAAACTAAGTGATATTAAAAGGCAATAGAATAAGAGTGAAATACAATAAGATGTGATAAGGAAGGAGTGCAAGGCAATTAAAATGTAATCGCTGTCCTGAGAAGATGTGATATTGGAGGAAACTGAGTCAGTGATATAAAGAATGTATTTTAACATTCTCACAGTCATCAGAGGAAAAGGAAAAAGAAGCTCAGAATAATAGGAAATAAAATGATAGGAGAATGAATACTGGAAATGATAGGAGAATAAAATTTCAGGAGAATACTGGAAAATCAACATATAGATCATTGCTATGTCTGAAGAATAAACTAGAACAAACGCTACTATGCAGTAATTGATCATAAAACATGAAAACAAAATTTCAAGCCACAGAGAAACTGTGATATAGATGGAAAGAGGGCTCCTGCCTTCCCAA
Source organism: Craseonycteris thonglongyai (assembly GCA_004027555.1). Classification (NCBI taxonomy): domain Eukaryota; kingdom Metazoa; phylum Chordata; class Mammalia; order Chiroptera; family Craseonycteridae; genus Craseonycteris; species Craseonycteris thonglongyai. Next base: position 44,276 of record PVKE010009474.1, read on the forward strand.
GTAAGTAAATGCAGATGCATCGACAGAGAATCTAGTCACTGTTTTGACAATTAAGAATAAAAAGCAATTTAATCACAGTGCATGAGGAAAATGGATTCCCTACAAAGAAAACAAAAGCAAGTTAGCATTTGACCTTTCCTCTACAACATCAAATTCCTGAATATTATGGAATAACACCTAAGACATTTTTAGTAGGAAAAAAAAACCCCAAGATTTGCATAAATGGTAAAGTTGTGACTTTTTTTTTTTTAAAGCAACAGCCAGATAACAATATTTTCAGATTTCAAACGCACCAACATATGCAAAAGTTATGGTGTTGAAAGATTCAGTCCGGTCAACCAAGAGATAAATCAAAATAAAGAGTGTAAGGATTGAGAAGACCATGTGTGCCAATGACTCAGCTTGTCTCTCAGCTCTGAGCCCAGCTTTGCAGAGTCGGCTCTGTGATTCTGAGCAGGTGGTGGCCAGTTTCGTTTTTTCCCAGGTGCC
>PVKE010009475.1:0-19942 GCA_004027555.1 Craseonycteris thonglongyai
AGATCAGTACTAGACTAGTCAGAGGGATTATTTCATAAATTACATAAATGTGTAACTACTGTGCTGTACACCTGAAACTAATATAAAATAATGTCAACTGTACTTGAAAAATAAACTAATGCATTGATTAAAAATAGAATAATTGGGGAAGCCGGGATGGCTCAGTGGGTTAAGCGCTCACTTTGCAGCGCCAGGGACCAGGGATCGAATCCTGGCCACGGCCTGTGCGGACCCATATGCTGAACTGGGAGCTCCCCCACTTCAGTTCTCTCTCTGTCTCTGTATCTCTCTCTCTCTCTCTCTGTCAAAAATAAAAATAAATAAATAAAAATATATTAAAAAAAAAATAGAATAATTAAGCATTGACAAATATAATTGGCCACAAAAAACTTTTAAAATTTGCAGTAGGCAGGAATATTTATTACTTGCAGCAGATTTCTTACTTCTTTTTATTAACTGAAAAACTTATGTGAATTCTAATTACACTATAGTTTTCACCAGAACCTAATTTATCTAAAGCGATATTTTTACCTGGGTGTTGAGGCATAATTGTTGAATCTAAAGCATCACAATCTAGTAAAAAGGAATAAATGATATTTCCACCATGAACAAGAAATAGTTTTTATTATCTTTTCCAAAATCAAAAAATGTATTGGGATAAAGAGAACCAAGGTAAAAGTTGCTTTTTCCATCCCAGATAAAACCCAGAATAATGGAGGTATAAAACATTTACAAAACTTTACATACAGGGTACACAAAAATATAGCAAAGCTGTAGTACCAGTAATATCTCTTAAACCTAAATAACCATTTCTTCTTTTGAAATTCTCTCTTGATTTTGAGGAGTCTCTGGAGCATGGATGACAAGGAAAACTGAAGTTGTCACGATCCGCTTAATCAAGTGTCACTTCAACAAGTGTCCATAGGGAGTACACAATGTCTAATAAAGTTTTAGGATGATTTGTTAGATGAAGGTTTCCATCAGACACACAGTGCTTTCATTAATTATGATTTCTCCAGAGACTGATATTTTCCTATCTTAAAAAAAAAAGTCCTTCTAAGTGCATATGAATTCATAAAGTAGAAAGTAAAGGCTACCTCTACTCCTTAAAGATAATTTGCAAACTAAAATGAAACAGATGTCACAGGTCATCTATCTATGGAATACTAAGGGCTCTTCTGATTTCAGAGGATAAGAAAAGAAACTGACTCAACTGAGGTGTACAGAGAGAGCAGGGCCTGAGGTGAGGCATATGACGTGAGGCCCTTGAAGCTGGGGTAGAAGGCCTTGAAGGGTGCACTGCTGTGACCTGGGAAGGGCTAAGGGCATCGTATGTGAAACATGTACATGTTTTTGGCAACTAATGGGCTTCTCTGAAATAGAAGAGATAAGCATATTGTTCCATTTCCCTTCAGCTAACAACAACAACAACAAAAGATAAACCTCATTTACAAAAATAAAAAATTAAAACTATAATTATATGCTATTTTTCACTTATCTAACTGGCAAATATTAAAATTTTTATAGTATGATACATTATAAACTATACTGCAAAGAAGTGAAATTAGTCATGGTAGGGTACATTTGATATAGCTTTTCTGGAGGACAATTTGCTGATAGCAATTAGATTTAAGAATACATATTCCTCTGACTTAGAAATTTCATCATCAAATATTAATTCTACAGCTATGTTTACTTCATGTGCACAGACAATTAAGTGAAAGGATAGCCACTGCAACACTAAGTAATGGCAAAAGATGGAAACAATCTAAGCATCTACCAATAGGAGAGTGAAAAATTTATGTCATTTGCATAATGGACTACTGTGTATCCGTGAAAGGTAATGTGGTAGGTCTACACACACACTGGAATCAGTTGCTTTGCTACTCCATTAAGGGAAGTAAGCAAGAAGCAAAAGGAGGTCTACTAAAGCCTCCCATTTATGTGAACACATCAAAGATCTTCATCAGGAAATGCATAAATAGAAGTTGACACCTGAAAGGGGTATTGAAGAACTGAGACTGGGAGCAAGGCAGTTCACTGTTCACAAATATCTTTTGATACTGAAGAAATTTTTATTCATGTGCTTATATTACCCATTCAATCTGATCAATCAATCTTTTAACAAAGACTTAGAAAGGAAAAGTTATCTAAAGATAGTCAGGTTGCAAAGTCAGGTAAATGTGGCTACTGGTACATTCTGTTGATAAGATGGCTCTGAAAAGTGGTTCTCAAATATCTTGGACTCATAATGTTTTCACAACGTTTAAAAATATTGATGACTCAAAGATTTTTTATATGAAGTACTTACCATATTGAAACTTAAAACTGAGACATTTAAATAATGATTTACTAATTCATTTTTAAGTAAAATAAGAAACATATTTTTCCAAAAAATAATTATTTTGCAAAAAAAAATATTGATGGGAAGACTGATTTTTTTCCATTTTTACAAATATAGCTTAATAAAAAACAGCCAGATTTTCATATCTCCTTCTGTATTCAGTCTGTTGTTACATTGTTACATGACATGTGTCATGTCATGTAGTTTCTGGAGAACGGAGAACTCCACTGAGAAAATACAGAGGGTAAAGGGCAAAGAACATGTTGGTATAATTATGAAAATACTTATGATCTCATAGAACCCTTAAAAGGGTCCTAGGGACCATGCTTTGAGATCCTCTGGTCAGAAGAAAAAAAATAGAACATCATAACTGACCTGCCATGGTAAAAAATAATAAATAAATAAATAACCTTCTTTTTCCACAGTTTGCTTTCTAGAACTCTCTAATTTTGTGAGTCATATTTGCCTGTCCTAACAGGTTCATGAAGCTCAATGAAGGCAACAGTGCTTGATAAAAGCAATATTCTAGGAATAATGGCCAACCAAGTTCAGTTTTTCCAATGGTGTAATCCTAGCAAAATATTCTTCTTTGTGCAACATAATTTCTGACACTAGCCAAACAAGATTATCTTCTTAGAAATAAAGATCTAGCTCCAACATGTTAACATTTTAATTTAAAAAAATGTCAAATTGTTTCCCCATTCTCCCTAAAACCACCACATTCATATTATTCAATTTTTATAGAATGGCAATTGTAGCATCTAAGAGAGAAAGTCTGTAGGGGTTAGCAAAAGTCTTAAGTAATGAATATGGTAATAAATAACAGCAATGGATCTTTTCAGTAGTTTTTTAACTGAATGTGTATTATGCTCATTTAGTGTGCTCTGGGCTGGCAGTACAGTGGTGAGCAAAACACGCCTGCACCCTGCCTTCATAAAGCTGACAGTCTGGCTGATAGGAATCAATCGGAAAGTCTCACAACTTACTAACAATGGTGAAATAAAACGAAAGTGAGCTCTGAGAGCACACTGCAAGGCCTGCCACCCACCAAGGTTTGGGGAATCAAACAGGTTCTGAGAAGAAGTGAGATTTTAGCTGAAGTCTGAAGGAGGTATAGCAGTTAATACTCTTAGGCATCATGTGTGTATGTGTTGGGATGGGACTGAGGCTTGGAAGGGTTCTTCAGGCAGAAGAAATAGCGTGCACAGAGACCCTGAGGCAGGAGGCAATGTGGTAGGTTCCAAGTGCTGAATTTAGGTCAGTGTGATTGAATCACGGAAAGCAGAGTCAAGAATGATGCAAAATGAAGCTATTAATATAGTCAGGGGTGAGGTCACGCAGTCTTGAAGGCCATGCTAAGGATTCTTGGTATTTGTACTGAGAGAAACAGGGAGCTGTTGAAAGGTAACACAGACATGCTTTAGAGTTTGATTGGTATCTGCACCTAGAGAAGGTAGCCTTGTATCCAGCCTAATGATTAGTTTTCTTGTAATTCTCAGTTGAAAGAACACTCCCTGATCTCAATCAGGAATGTACAGTATAATGTTCTAGGTCTTCACAAAGAGTTTTACTTAAAATTTTCTTCCATATTGCTATCAAAAGCTTTAAGGAGAAGTGAATTTTCAATATGATTAGCCCAGAAATTTTTTTTTCAGAAATTTTTTAATGAACCTCCAATCCCCTGATTCTAAGAGTGTTATCCAAGAATCAGATAATAACAAGAACAGCTTAAAATGAGACCACTGTAGGTTAGCCCTTGAATCACCTGCCATGAGTTCAGCTTCAATGTTTCAGCTTCAGCTCCTAACAAACAATGACACACACACACACACACACACACACATACACACACACATATATACATATATATATACATGATAGTTGCTCCTGGATTTATTGCCAAGATGTTATTAGGACAAGGTCTATATATTATCTAGAGTTCCCCTAAAGTCCCACATGGAAAATATATTGCTAAAATGTAGGACCTGAAAACACATTGTTTTTCCTAAGGAACTGCTACATTTCTCCTTTATATGAATGAGAACAAATTTAATTGTCACTTTGCCTCAACTGTGATTCTCCGAGTTAAAATTTAAGATTAAAGGCATTAATTATGATGACACTAGTGCTTTCTCTTCTTTGCTTCATTCCAATTATATTTTGTTTATATTGCACCAACCTAAAATCTGTCTTGTACACCATCTCTTAATTTTTGTATGGAGTGGCATGGGGAACACATATAGAAATATACAACAAACTTATGTCTACAGTTCCAAGAAGTTTACCCAATATATTGACAGAAACTCAAAAATTAAGTTCAATGTAACCATTTCATTACAGATAACTTTTTTCTTTTTTTTTTAACCTTCCTGGGGTAGGTGAGACAAAAAAGGCTTAATATCTACATACACCATTGTAAGAATTACTGACTATTACATAAAATTTTTTAAAAATGCATACTTAAGGAGAGACTAATATATAGTTTATTGATATAGTTTTCATTATAGAAATCAGGCTGGTGGCATCAAACATATGGCACATAGCCTCAATCCAAACTGCTGAAGTTCATTCTGGATCACTGGTTATTTACTAAAGGCTCACTCACCATTGTTGTCAAGACAAGGAGAGTATACTGAAATGACACCTCAGAACCAAATTTAATGCCTTTGTGTTTCAGAAAGGTGAAGCCAGGACACTATAGTAGAAGAGAGATGTAACAACCGGAGAAGGAGACCTTAGAGAAACTTCAAGGAAAAAATTCTAAATAAGAAGGTAAGGGATATGAAGTTGTCACCTGTTTTGGGACACCTGTAGCTGATTATCTCCACACACAAATACACATACCTGCATAAATATAGAACACAATTGTGGTAGGCAGAATTCTAAGATGATTCCAAAAGACCTACTGCCTTTGCACTATTCTCTTCCCTTGACAATGGTCAAAATCTATACCTTGCTTTTAACCAGTCCTATATATGTCAAAAATGGAGGATTTTTCTAATTTAGTTAACCTGCAGAGGTGTGGCTGATCTGAGAGATACAAGAAAACTCTTTTCTTAAATATTGTTACATATATTGGGTGCACAGTTTCAAGGTCATGACTTGTTGCACATCCGTAAGTGACTAATGTTAAGCCATAATGTTTAAGCTGTCAATTTGCAGTTTAATTTTTTTGTTTGTTTTGTTTTTTAGCACATTTTAGTAAGGAATTGATCTCTCAGATACATATGACTTAAGTTGTAATTTTTCTGACTGTGACCTCCCCCGGGTTATTTTAAAATCTATGGGCAGGTAACTTTAATCCAAAAGATGATTATCCTGAGTAGGACTGTCCTAAGCAGATGAGCCCTTCAAATGAGGATCTGGAAGTGAGGATTCTTTTTCCTGCTAGCCTCAAAGAAGCAAGCTTTCATAAATTTTATAACTACTGAAATAAATTCCACCAACAACTGTATGAGCCTGAAAGGGGAGCCTAAGCCTTCGACGGTGGTCTAGCCTTGGTCAACACCTTGACCAAAGCCTTTTGAGACCCTGAACAGAGGATTCAGCTAAGCCAAGCCCAGCTTCCTGACCATAAAAACTCTGAGAAAAATCAATGCATATTGTTTTAAGCTATTAAGTTTGTGGTAATCTGTTAGGCGGCAATAGAAAACCAATAAAATGATGTAAATAGTACCATGCTGAAAGTATAAATGTTGCTTAATTAGTACAACTTCAACATTTGAATATAACTAGAAAAAAATCCATGGGTATTTACAAATGCACATACATATATGTATATGTATCTATGCACACTCCAGTTTGTCATCAAGGGAAAGAATGCAAACTTGTTTTTCATACTTTCACCCCAAATTTTGCTTCATCTTGTATCCTACGCATCTTAGTTAAAGGCAAATATATTAATTTGGTGGTCCAATTAGAAACCTCAGAATCATCATTGACTACTGCCTCAGATGCCTTTTAACATATTATCACCAAATCCTACCACTTTCTTTTAACTTTTTTATCACATCCTTTAGCTTTGTTTCTCCTGAGACTTGTGAGCTCTTATTTGGAACAAGTAAGCCTTCTATATAATCTCCTTGTCCAAAATGTCCTCACCACATCCCCAAAACCAGGTTCCTTTCCAACCATAGATGTGATCCCCAGAATAGACAATAGGAAGGAAGTGAAAGAAGTAGAGTAGACCTAGATTGTGAGGTGATGGGGGAGAAAGGCCCGAGATGAGACATCAGATGAGCAGAGGAGATCAAGAATAAATTTACAGACCTTGTTATGAATTGAAAATTATCCTAAAAGCAATAGGAAACCATGGAAAGATTTATAACAGAAGAGTGATAAAAACAAAACAAAAAACAAAACTCACCATAGTTTTTCCTTGCAGGAAATCATTCTAAATTTGGAAATGAATCTTCTTCTACAATAAAGAAGCTATTTTCTTGAAGGAAAAAGCTGCTTACTAACTCTGTAACTTTGGGTAGATTAAAAATCATAATCTTTGACAAATAGAATTTGGAAGCTGAAATAATAATTACTATAAGGATTTGGCATTGTCATAGTTCAATGAAATTTAGTTCTAGTTCCTTCTTCTTTCATTGTTCCATGGTAAGACATGAAATAGTATTCATTCTGTCCATTAATGTTGGGTTCAAACTTGCTGAGTATGTTTGATCTCAGGGAGTGGGCACATTTAAATTGCAAAAAAAGTTAACATCTAACTAGCAGCTAGTGAACAAACTCAGGAGCAAAAGAAGGCGATGCTGTTAATAGGGAATATTTTTATATTTAGACAATTGAGTTAGTACATAAAGATCATTAGAAATAACTCCTACCTACTGATATGAAATGACATAAATCTGGATCCTCTCAATAAAAATGAAAGGATTTTTCATATGCTACCTCTATTTCCACAACTCTCAGATGCAAAGAAACATCTAGAGACTGTGTCTGTCCATCCCCAAATATTCTTCAGAACAAAGTGGCCCTGTCCATCCAGCTATTCTGTATATAAGTTGCTAAAAGTATATTTCTGGGGCTGAAATATTAAACTTGCTCCAGTTTTTCATTTCCTATCCCTTTCAATGCCAATAAAACATACTTTTTTTGAGGGAAAAACATATGACAGGGCCCAAGTAATAAAAAAATCTAATTCCAATTCTAGTTTGTCATTTGGAAGGGGAAATTCTGAGAATTTAAGCAGGGAGCAAGAGCATAGACTTATCATTGTCTACATTCAGATGACAATTTTTAAAGCATGACAAAATCAAGGCAGATTATGAAGCAATCTGGTTATCATGTGGGAACAGCCTTTTTTAAGGTCACAACCACATTTTGGGATATAGTTGTTTGAGCTGTATAGAGAATTGTAAGAGCTGCTAACTACACAGCTCACCAGATGCAGGAGTAGGATTCTAGAATTTGCCTCTCTAAATATGCCAATCCCTAGATTTAGCCAAAAATCTGGAAGGAGCAAATACAAAGACAGTTATCTTCTCCAAGGCCTAAAAGGGCATAAAAATTCTATGAGGTCAAATCATGTGAAATTGGAAACATTTGACAACTTTTACCTGCATAGATGGTTCAACCCAGTACTTTGCAGAAGGAAAAAGAGAACTGGCTTTAAAAGACTGGTTCGATGATCCATATGTATCTCTAAACCAAACTAATAAAAGTACATAAGCAGGAAAACGTGCTGCTATAATCAAGAAGCCATGGCTTTTACATTCCTTCCAAAAGATGTTCTGTATGTTTTCGAAAACTAGTGACACATGCCAATAGTTCCATTATAACAATATGTTCTTAAATAAGTAAGACTGTTTTGTTTAAATGTTTATAAAGCCAAGGAATCTAAACTACAAAATAGCTTTGACCCTTTGTTCACAACTGCATTTATAAAAACTTAGATTCAGTAGATGATTTCAGTGAAATGTTACTGTTCAGGTAATGCCCCTCCACTCTACATCTGGGCATCTCTAGATTCTTTGCACAAACATTTCTATTCCCATCGTACTTCAAAAGCTTTTATTGCATCAATTCCTTCCCCACACCTTGAAGTAAAATTGAAATATGAAGACTGCTGAATTATAACATGCATCAGAAGGGAACTTCAGCAGCCAAAAGTGTCCTTACTGCAGAGATCATCTTTACTTAACATGATTGGAAGGACTGTGGTTTGTAACCCAAGAGTGATAATACTTATGGAAGGAAATAGACCTAACTGTATTTCTCTTTTCTCTCTACTGGGTATTTCTTATACATTTTAAAATGTAAGGGGAAGCTGGGATGGCTCAGCGGGTTGAGCGCTCGCTTTGCAGCCCCGGAGACCAGGGATCGAATCCCGGCTCTGACCCATGCCGACTCATATGTTGAACTGGGGTGTGCACCCAGTTCAGTTCTTGCCGGGGCCTATGTGGGAGCCCCCTGGCCCAGTTCCTGCCCTGCGCAGCCCCACACTCACCTGTGGAGTGAAACTATATGGAAAACTATTGCTGTCAACTATGGAGACTGCTCTGGGCCCTCCCCCTTCTCTCTGTCTCACTCTATCTGTCTCTCTGTCTGTCAAAAACCAATAAAAATAAATCTTTAAAATGTAAAAGTATTTGGAGAATCTAAAGTAATATTTTATGTAAATATAACCAGTGTACTACATTCTTCTAACACACACACACGTGATGATAAGACTAGGTTCTGGTCCTCACTATGTCAAGTTTCACAGTTTCTCTCTCCTAACTTCAACTATTTTCAGAACTTTCCAATCTGACTTGGTGGCCCCCTCCTCTCTTTCTTGAATAGAAAGAACTAATGTAAAGCAAATAGCACATTTCCCTGACTGAAGAGAATAAATTTCAACTCTAATTTTTCTAAACTGAAGCTATGATTCTTTTTATTCTTAGGCTAGTAAGCAATCAGATTCTTTAAAGAGAGGCAGTATTTGAAGTCCAATTGATAAGTACACAGGGTATAAAAATACACAAGTATCTTTTCTTGACAGTTAATATAGAATGTCCCTGGTATCTGGTAAGCTTCCTTTCTGTATGTTAATGATTAAGGATCCATCACACATAATTTGACACAAATTCTCTGTTCTTCTCCTGACATACAAATTATGGCAGAAGGCTTGTTTTGTCTTAGAAAAGACAAATTGTATTTTCTACAGAGTTTATGTTCCAAAGAAACACAGTGAAGAATGTGTGTTTTGCTTGATAAAGCACAAGGCTTGAAATCCTCCTTAGGTTCCAGCACTGCTTCTACTTCTACTGTTTCTACTCAGTGTTCCCAACACTTCCATCCTTAAGTCTCTTTTCCACTGACACTTATTCTTTGTGTGCTCTTGTGATACCTATTATATTTTTCTAGTAACTTATAAATAAATCTATACCATTCATCCATTATTCTGACCTCTGAAATCTGAAATATTGAAAGAACTAGAACATTGGATAGATGATTCTGGCTTTGAGCTAGGAGAATTTAACAGTTCTATAACCATGGTAAGTACCATTTTCCATGTCTGCATATAGACATGATAGTATTTACCTCATAGACTGTTATAAGGATGCAATGAGATGTGATCTCAGTAAAGTTCTCAGGAATTCCATGCCTGGGGAATTATTCAATAAATGCTGTGTTGAAAATATCATAATGGTGATGATGATGATGTTGATGCTGATGATGATAACTAAAATTATCTACTAGACATTTCTATGTGTATTTTCCACAGGTAAACTCAGACTGAATTCACCTGACCTGATCAGTGGTCCCATAATCCAACCAGACAGCCAAGTATATAGACTAAGATTTTCATCTTTACTCTATTCCTCATCCATCCATCTTATTCCAATCAATCATTAGGCTATTAATATTATCTTTAATTCTTCTGCTGCTCTACTTTATGCTTTTTCTGACCTTTCCTCCTGGATTTTTGCCACAATGTCTCAATTGGACTCCTCATTTCCAATCTTGCTTTGAACTTCTTCTGTATGATATGAACAGAGGAATCTTTCTAGACTATATTACAGACCTTTTCAGCTTAAAATTCTTCTATACGAAGGTCAATTGAGCTAGTATATGATATGGCACACAAAAAGTCATTTAAACTTTATACATGACTACTCTTAATATTATCTTAGAAAGATATAATGGTTTTCGTATCTTGAAAAATAATTGTTGCATACTTATTCTAATAATAAGTGATAAGATGAAAGGAAAGGAGAATGATAGACAAAAAATAAAACAAATACATGCTAATTTTTCTATACATTAATGGTGGTATAAAAATATACATAGAACCAAATATGTATACATAAATAAAATATATAAAAATACAAAAATTAAAAAAGGTTTGAAAGCAATGTTTTGTTTTTATCCTATGTGTAGTAGACTGTCTGTTAACCAGAACTCAAGCAACCAGCAAAATTTTTTGCTGGTTGCCTGAGAGTGCCTGTGGCTGGAGACCTGTACCAGTTGCTTGAGATTGCTGGTTAACAGAGAGTCTGCTTACATTTATCTGATTTACCAACCCCCAGGGGTGCTGGTTAACAGAGAGTCTCCTTACATTTATCTGACATTTACCAACCCCAGGGTGCTGGTTAACAGAGAGTCTGCTTACATTTATCTGATATTTAGCAATCCCCATGTGTGCTGGTTAACAGAGAGTCTACTATACAACTTTATAGAGTAATAAAACAAATAAAATCTAAGAAAATAAAATGTAAAGAAATTATTCTTTTCAATTATGATTCATAAGAATAGGAAAATAGTTTATTTCCTAGAGAGGAAAAAAAATTAGAGTCAAGGATATTTACTGTTGCTGTTCGTTTTTTTGTTTTGTTTTGTTTTGTTTGTTTGCTAGAGATATATCAAACCCAAAGGCTTCACAGTATAGGTAAGCAGATTATAAGCAAACAGACTTCACCAGAGATAAAAGGCTACTGTTGCTATTAAAATATATATATAATTTCTTCTGAAAAAAGACCTGAAAACAGAGACTCTACAACAAAGGATAAAAGGATAGCATTGACAGGTTGAAGAGGCAGAGACATGATCTCACTGAAGCAAACAGACAAACAAACCAAACACAAAAACAACAAAAATCCAAATTCAGGTGTGTACATCGAAAAATATGAACTTTTCCCTGAGCAGTGAAGGTTTGCATTCCATGACAAGCACTCCCAAACCTCCAATCATGCACAGGAGAGACAAACTCCCAAAATGCTTGGTTTTGAAAACCAACAGGGATAACATCTCGGAAACTCATAGAAATGTAAGGAATGGAGAAGCTACTCCTAAAGGCCTTGCATGCAGACTCATTTGCTCTGGAACCCAGTACAAACACACCAGTTTAAAAAATGCCTAGAGCGTATGTAAAGGAGACACAGTTACTAATTTTAAAGCATCTGATGATGAGGCAGATAACAGATGGGACTTTCTCCAAGGAAGAAGACACTGATGGGTACCATTTTTGTGATCTCATTCTACTTCGCTAATGCTGGCACTTTGCTAATGCAGGCATCATTTTGGATTGCTCCTGCCAAACTGCTAGAGCATGTGGGAGTGCCCCATTGAGAGCACTGGAAACCCCCACACTGAAGTTATAGCCCCATGAAACAGGCAAGTGCTCTCAGCCAACACAGGTCAAGGGGGGGGGGGTTGGATAATCCTTCTCGGCCACATGTGACATCTTCTACATGAAGCCATTCACTCCTTCATGACCCAGAGAAGTAGTTGATTTACCTAATATACAGAAACAAATACAGAATGTTGGATAAAATAAAGAGATAAAGGAATATGTTCCACATAAAACAAGAAAAAATCTCAGAGAGAGACATTAATAAAATAGAGATAAGCAATATAACTAAAAAAAGTTCAAAGTAATTGTCATAAACATGATCATTGAACTCAGGAGAAGAGTGGATAAACACACTGAGGTCTTCAACAAAGAGACAAACAATATAATAAAGTTCTAAACAGAAGCTGAAGACCTGAATAACACTATAGTGGAATGAAAAATTATACTAGAGGGATTCAACAGCAGACTGGGTGAAGCAGAGAAAAAATCAGCAAACTGGAGACTAAGCAGTGGAACTCACAAATAGAGCAGCAAAAAGAAAAATTAATTTTAAAAAGTGGGAATTTTGTGACAGCATTAAATAGAATAATATTCTCATTGTAGGACTCCTAGAAGAAGAGAAGAGAGAAAACGGCCAGAAAAATTATTTGAATAATAGTTAAAAACTTCTCTAATTTGGGGGAGAGGGGGGAAGAATGAAACATCCAGGTTCAGGAAGCCCAGAAAGTTCCAAACAAGAAAACCCCAAGAGGTTCACACCAAAATACATTATATTTAAAAGGGCAAAAGTTAAATATAAAGAGTGAATCTTAAAAGCAGCAAGAGGAAAGCCAGGATGGCTCAGTGGGTTAGGCGCTCACTTTGCAGCCCTGGAGACCGAGGATCGAATCCTGGCCCCGGCCCATGTGGACCCATATGCTGAGCTGGGGAGTAACCCCAATTCAGTTCTCACTGGGGCAAGACCCCAGCCCAGTTCTTGCCCTGTGCAGCCCCGCCCACCTGTGGAGTAAAACTATGTGGAAAAACCAATGATGTGCAACTATGGAGACTGTTCTGGGCCCTCCCCCTTCTCTCTGTCTCTGACTCTGTATCTCTCTCTCTCTCTCTGTCAAAAACAATAAATAAATCTTAAAAAAAAAAAAAGCAGCAAGAGAAAAATAGTGTTATATACAAGAGAAACTCCATAAAGCAGTCAGTAATTTTTGTTAGCAAAAACTTTGCAGTCCAGAAGAGAGTGGAATAATATATTCAATATGATGAAAGAAAAAATCTTCCAACTAAGACTTCTGTACCTGGAATTTATTCAGAATTGAAGGAGAGATTGACTTTTTCAGACAAGCCAAACTAAAAGGTGTATATCGCCACTAACCCGCCATACAAAAAATGTTAATGGGACTTCTTCAAGCTGAAAAAAGGAAAGGCATTAGTTAATAACAGAGAAACATACAAATGTAAAAATCTCACTGGATAAGACACTGATAAAATAAACTGATAAAGGTAAAAATAATTGGAAAATTATTCCGTGTTCTTAAAGTGGAAGAATTAATCTTGTTAAAATGTCCATACTACCCAGAGCAATCTATAAATTCAATGAAATCCCTATTGAAATACCAAAGGCATTTCGAATTTTTCACAGAATTAGAAGAAATAATTTTAAAATTTATATGGAACTACAAAACAGAACAAAACAAAACTGAATAGCCACAGCAATATTGAGAAAGAAGAACAAAGCTGAAAGTGTCACACTATATGATTTCAAATTATAGTATAAAGCTATAGTAATCAAGTATAGTATTTGTATAAAAAGACACACAGATCAATGGAACAGAATGGAGAGCCCAGAACTAAACCCCTACATATATGAACAAGTAATTTCCAACAAAAGATCTAAGAACATGCAACAGAGTAAGAACCACCTCTTAAATAAGTGATATTGGGAAAACTGGACAGCCACATGCAAAAGAATGAAACTAGACTACTACCTTACACCATACACAAAATTAATTTAAGTAGATTAAAGTCTTGAATGTAAGACCTGAAACCCTAACATTCCTAAAAGAAAGCATAGACAGTCAGCTCCTTGACACCAATCTTAGCCAAGTTTTTTATGCATCAGATTCCAAAGGAAAGAGAAACAAAGAAAAAATAAACAAAAGGGACTACATACTCATAAAACTAAAGAGATTGTGCACAGCAAAAGAAACCATCAACAAAACAAAAAGGCAACCAACTGAATGGGAAAAGATATTTGCAACTGATACTTCTGACAAGAAATTAATATCTAAAATATATAAAGAACCCATACAAGTCAACAAGAAAACCAAACAATACAATTAAATATCGGAAAGCAGTTCTGAATAGACATTTTCCAAAAGAGACATACAGATGGCCAATAGGCACACTAAAAGATGTTCAAAATCACTAATAATTAGGAAAACACAAAATCAAAGAGATATCACTCTTTGATATATCACTTTGCACATGCCAGAATTACTATTATTAAAAAGAAGAAATATGGGGGGAAGCCGGGATGGCTCAGTGGGTTAAGAGCTCGCTTTGCAGCGCCGGGGACCGGGGATCGAGTCCCGGCCCCAGCCCGTGCGGAACCATGTGCTGAACTGGGAGCTCCCCCAGTTCAGTTCTCTCTCTGTCTCTGCATCTCTCTCTCTCTCTCTCTCTCTCTCTCTCTCTGTCAAAAATAAATAAATAAATAAATAAATAAATAAATAAATAAATAAATAAATAAAATGTTAAAACAGACTGATACTGATAGAAAAGAAATTAAAAAAAAAAAAGAAGAAATAACAAGTGTTGGTGGGGTTGGAGAGAAAAGGAAATGCTTATAACTTTTGGTAGAAATATAAATTGGCACTGTGAAAAACAGCATCGAGGTTTCTCATAAAATTAATAAAACTGGGGAAGCCGGGATGGCTCAGTGGGTTAGGCGCTCACTTTGCAGCCCCAGGGACCAAGGATCGAGTCCTGGCCCCGGCCCGTGCGGACCCATATGCTGAACTGGGGAGTTCCCTCAGTTCAGTTCTCACCGGGGTGAGACCCCGGCCCAGTTCCTGCCCTGTGCAGCCCCGCCCACCTGTGGAATGAAACTATGTAGAAAAACCAACGATGGGCAACTATGGAGACTGTTCTGGGCCCGCCCCTTCTCTCTGTCTCTGACTGTATCTCTCTCTCTGTCAAAAACAATAAATAAATCTTAAAAAAATAATAATAATAATAATAAAACTATGTATGATTCAGCTATTCTGGTTCTGCATATTTATAAAAAAATGTGAAAACACTAATTTGAAAAGATATATATACCCCTATGTCAATTGCAGCACTATTTACACTAGCCAAGATAAAAAAAAAAACAAACCTAAGTGTTCATTGATGTATGAATGGATAAAAAAAAGATGTGATATATGTATATATACAAGGATTGCCTAGAAAGTATCAAGGTATGTAATATGAAAAATGGAGGCATTTATGGCTAGATTTTTTTCTGGACAGCATGTGCACACACGCTGAAATACTATTTAGATACAAAAGAGAACAAAATCTTGCCATTTGTGACATCATGGATGGCCCTTGAGAGTACTGGGCTAGGTGAAATAATCAGATGGAGAAAGATAAATGCCATATGGTTTCACTCATATGTGGAATCTAAAAAACAAGAAACAAACAAAACAAAAATAAATACATAGGCACAGAGAACAAATTGGTGGTTATCAGAAGGGAAAAAGGTTGCCAGGTGATTAAAATTGATTAAAGGAAGTTAATTGTATGGTGAGAGATGGCAACTAGAATATGGTGATCACTTTTTAATTTATACACATTGAATTTTAACGTAGCACATATAAAATTAACATAACATTATATACCAATTTTACCTCAGTAAACAAAAAAATAGTTTTGGGTAATCAGAAAGTAATAAAATCCAGTATTACTGGTTAAAAAAAAAAAAAAGACAGAAAAAGAAAAGAAAATACAAGTGATGAAAACCAAGAAAAAGGCAATTTGCAAAAGATTTTAAACACAAAGCAAGAGTGGTAGTTTGATATACACATGTGCTCACACATACACAAGTGTTTGAAGGATTTCCTGAAATGGATGGGTACAGAATTAATTGAGATTAGAAACCAAAGCTTCAGACTGTTGCAGCTGATTTCTAGATAGGGAGGGTGGAGAAGGATGCTATGGAAAAACAAAGTTCACTAGGTTTATGATGTCACCTAAGAGGAAATAGTTTGAAGTGTTATATTTTACCTTTTTTAAATGAGCTGAGAAAACCAATTTAACTAACTTAACACAAGTATTTCAGGATGGCCTGGAATAGAATATATCTATGTATTCAGCATTCATCAAAAAGCATTTGTGGTGCACAATATAAGGGCACAGGTGATCTATCTAACACAACAACATTACAAATTTTATCTGCAGACAAGTATTTTAAAACTGTCTTTAATATTACAACCTTTCCCCCACCTATACAAGGTAAAATTGAGAAGGACTGCAGGAAAGCAAAAATCTAAGATTTAAAAAATGTATCTTAAGTATTCAGGATGTGATGATTTAATTATATTTTTCAGAAATACATTTAATTTAAAAATTATTTCATCTAATAGAGTTAAGACAGTCAACAAGTCCTATCATACCTACTTATAAAATTTCTCCAATGTATCTCTTATTTCCATTCTTACTGCCATAGCCTTAGTTTCATACTATCATGGTTTATTCCTTACATGGTTTGCTGCAATGAACATCTAAACCACACTTCAAACTTCTTCCCACTCCATGCTCCTTATATCTTCCAGCATAAGCTTAAAAAAAATGCACAGCTAATCACATAATTAGCCTGCTGAAAATCTATCAGGACCTCTCTAACAACTTGACAGGAAAGCTGAGAAATCTTTAGCAAAGCCTGACCCTCTCCCATTCTCCTCGACAGCTCCTCCCCTCATAGTTTAAACTCTATGTACGGTATATTGAACTAACTCTCGTGCTGGTGCCTTAGAAAACACTAACCGTTAGATAGATATTCTCCTCTTTAGCTATCCACCTCACAACTCCTGTTAATTAACAAAAACAAACAAACAACAACAACAACAAAAAAACCAGAAGAGAGTGATATCTTGGTTTAAAAAAAATGGTAGTGGGCATTTGAAGAGACAATTACTATATTTCAGTTTGATTTTCTATTGTTTATCATTTACTTGTATTTATTTTTTATAAGCAGATTTTTATAATAGAAGATCCAAAATACTCATTAATTAACTACATCAAAATTTAAAGCAAATGTTTAGACACAAGTAGCATGCAAAATAATAAACTGGCTGCTGAACTGGTTGAGGGCCAATACCGGTCTATGTTAATGTTTTTTACAGACTCTCATTATGTCCTCAATAGCTTTTTGATGGGTTCAAACTTTGCCAAAATTTTTCATGAATTCAACAGATGTTCTAACATTCAAAGGAATATCTGATCCAATATATTCAAGCCAATAATCTAATTTGTTGAATTCTGTTATTAAAGAAATATTTGGGGAAACATTACATTGAACTTGTTTGGCAAAGTTGATCAACCAGTTGAGTAGTCTAAGTTAATTCAGTTACTCATATTGTCATCTCAGAGCTAGCTTAGGAAGTTGAAATGATTGTTTTAAAGTACGTTTTGATATGTGATATACCAGAAAGCATACTATTTTTTTCTTCATCTTGTGTCTAATTAATGAGATGCACATCATTTTATTTGCACTTACTGAAAATTGAATAGTGCTCCACTAGAGAGTAAATTCTAACAATATAGTTGAATCTAGGAGCCCATGTCAAAGTTGCCATTAAAAACAAACAAATAAAATTGCTTTCCATAAGTAGATTTTTCTGAAATATTGAAATAGTGTGACTATTAAATATTTATATGACTTTTTATTGATTTTTTTCCTTTATGACTTCAGTTTACAAAATATTCCATATCAACAGAAATAATGAGTCATCTAACAGCTTCTATGCCTTGCTACACCAAAAGTAATATTAATACACAAAGTATGATAATATTTATGAAATGAAAATGCCATTTTGTCAGAATAATGTTTTTTTATTTTACTCTTATTTTTTTCATGATTATTAACATTCTTAGATAATTTAAATGAGCTATTATTGTCTCAGGCAAGAAATATGTTTATTTTCACTCGAGTTTTACTGTCACAAAGAACTACAAGATGCTGAGAAGTTACAGATATTTTCTTTTTTAACCACATTAAACATAATAAATTTTAGGCAGAATACTTAAAATACTTTATTAATAAATTTTTAATTATGTGTAAACCATCAAAACTAAAATAAATTAAATAACTATGAAACAAATCATAAAGTAGCATTAAAATTAGTATCTAGTGACTTATTTTCATTTTTATTTACTAGCACCTTAAAAATAACTCTTCTACAATATCATATTCTTTACAGTCATGATGCCTTTTTTTTATCAACTTCCTGTCCCACAGCCTTTTTTCCAGAAGTGATACTTATACCTGCTAACACTCAAGTGTCTTTTACATAAATTAATTTCTTAACTCTTTAAATAATCATGTGTTAAAGATTCCCTGAATTGCTACTACTTGTGCTCTTTCACAGTAGATTTTTAGTACTATAAATCTGATTAGCTGAAGTTCATTTATTTATTTAATTAATCATTAAATGCATACAACATACAATTACTGTGTTTTGATGAACAAAACTGACAAGTTTTGCTTTCACAGGAGATTTTAGTTTAGTGGATGGGATTGGCATTAATTAAGCAACTACACAATTAAACTTAATTTGAAGACACGATGGATACAATAAAAAACTATTGCAACATCAGAAAATGATGTTTGAGTATAGATCTGAAGTATGAATACGTATTATCAAAGCTAATGGATAAGAAAGAAAGAGCATCTTCACAAAAGGAAACAATATGTAAAGAGGCCCATGTGGGAAGACACATAAGTAGATGCAAAGATGGGTGTAGTCCATTGAGAACTTTCTATTCCCCACAAATGGTGGGTTTATTGACTTACTGAATATTTCAGTTGCTGTTTATGGAAGCTTCTGAGCTATTAATGTAGAAATGGGTTTCTTAGATCCACAGTCTATATGAGGATCATCCTCATACTCTATATTCTCAAAAATCTAATAAGAATGACACAGTGTATTTCTCAGGATTTGATTTTCTTTCTTCAGGAGAAAGACCCACAATGAGCATAGAACCTGGTTATTAATACAACTGAAAGACTCCAGGTGGCAGAAATGATTCTGAGTGGTGATAAAACACAAATGTATGTAGATGACTCTAAAGTTTTACCTTATAGTGTAACAATTTTAAATTGGTTCCAATGAGTTGATGCATACTTGCCGACTGGGTAAAATCAGCAACAACAACAGGAAAACAAACATAGTATTGCTATGAAATTGAAGCAATTTTAACAGAAATGGGGTATGCCTTTTTAAACACTTTCAAAGAGAAAGGCTGTGGGTAAATCACTTAAAAACACCAAACTGATTTTGGATAAGTAATTTCTAACATTTAACTGGTTTATATTTAAGTGGGCCAATACAAGGATTTACCCAGTTTACATTTTATAAAAAAAACTAATCTTTGAGCATTCATGTAGATATGGATCTTCTATGAAAATCTAGAGAAGTGATCATGCCAGAAAAATCACAGAGCAAGACTAAGTTTTCTTATTCCTTTCATTCTATGTCACAAATAAAGGGGACCCCATTTGGGCTAAGGTGTCCCAGAATTGTTAACCAAGCTTGAGTGTTGCTCAAGTTGGACTTGCTTAAGGGCTGCGGCTATAGGAACCATCCAGGTCAAAAAACAATATTTGAGGAAGAAACTGAAACAAAAATTTAGGTATCAATCCAAAGGATCAGGGAAAAAACATATAAGCATCCAAATCAAAGCTGAGTAACCAATGAGAACAAGAGGCTGAATATTGGATATAGGAGATAGAGTCCAGAGGACTTCCCCAAGCTGGAGAAGACAGCTACCAGTAC
>PVKE010009475.1:20042-44857 GCA_004027555.1 Craseonycteris thonglongyai
AAAAAAAAAAATTACATAAAAAGTCAAGAGCCATAGGAAGCTACTTTTAATTGAGCACATGGCACAGTCAGCACTAATGGCAAAGCACTGTTAATACTGAAGCTTCAACCCTGGTGGACTTTCAATGAACTTCACTTTGACAACCGACTATCAATATATTGTTTTATTAAAAACAGCCATAGCTATAAAAATTTTGGTATTTGTTTCATACCTTATATAGTAAAGGAAAGTTATTGAAAATGTACATAGCATATTACACAGCATCCATTTTACATGAAACTATGACAAAATATTTCTGTTAGTTCTCAGATTTGATAGGAATGCTTTCTCCCAAGCAGCTCATTATTGTTTAATTTACTAATACTATCAATCTTGAACTGATATTGTTTCCTTCCTTGGATTGGCTGATAGCAATCTCAGAGTCAAATCTGTGACTCACTGGTAGCAATTACTCAGGAATCAGTGGCATGCGTTTTTGCTTCCATATTTTATACTATTAGTATTTTCATGCTGTTATATTCTCTTCTCTTTGATATCCTTATTTTATCTTATTGTACTATAGTTTCATGACACAATATCTTGCTTTTGGGGGAGGAGAGGAAAGTGGAATACAAATAAAATATGTTAATCTAATAAGAAAAATATTACCTTTTTACCAAAGGAGAAAATATAATATTTGCTTATTATTAAAAAAACATGTGCTCATTTTAAAGAAAATTAAACAATAGAAAAGAACAAAATAGAATATTAAAGACCTCTCATATAGCCTCCTTTCAAACACCTATTGCAGTTTAGTGCTTTATATAATATAATAATATAATATAATATAATATAATATAATATAATATAATATAATCTCACTTTACCATATGAGTGCATAGTTATAAACATAGACACACACACACATATATATAATAGATATAACTTCATATGTATAAGTATAAATACACATTAATACAAAAAGTAAATGATACCATCTTCTGTGGTCTAGTCTCTAAATTATTTTTTTAACTTAACTCCTAGGGTTCATAATTACATTTCAATAAATGTAGATATCTTTCATTCATAATCTAGAAGTCCTTTGCAGAAGTTGTAATATGAACTATTTTACAAGTTTGCTATTGAAAGAAATTTGGGTGTTTTCTGGATGTTTACCATTATATGCAATATTGTAATATAGTACTATTTTGCTCACTTATTCAATTATAATCTTAGTCTAAATTCCTAAACTACTGGGTCAAGTTATGTGCACTAAAATTTTGGTATATATTATTTGGTTATCCACAAGTTTTCCTGATTCACACTCTCAATGAACATACATACACATAAGAAAGTACCTAGTTCTTCATACCTCCAATTATTTAAAATTATTCACATTTTAATATTTTTCCAGAATAACAGGTAATTCAAATCACATTAATGTTTGAATTTTTATTTTGTTTCTTCATGAAGCAGAAAATATTTTAAATGTATGTTGCTATTAATCTTTCTTCATTTTTGAATTGTCTCTTTATGTCCTTTACCTACTTTTATCTTGTTTTTAATATGCTATTACTGATTTTAAGTACCCTTTTAGGGTGTGAAGTAAGGATCTTTTTATTTTGATAAACTAATAAACACCATATTTTAAATAATTTATCCTAGTCTCACTGACTTGGAATGCTGCTCTTAGCAAATCCTAAATTTTTGTATAGAAATGGGTCTCATGTTGGACTCTTTGTTTAGTTCCGTCAAAATATCAGTTAATTCCCAAATTAATATAACACTGTTTGAATTAAAATATTTTAAGATGTATTCTGATATCTTATAGCAAAAGAGATCTTCTTTTCAAAATATTCTTTATTATTCTTATACATATTTTTAATCAAATTTTAAGTCAATTAATTGCCTATAATCTCAGTGGGGATACAGCATTTTAAAATAAGCATGTGGCCTTAATTGTCCAAAGTGTTGCATTTTTCTAAAATGCCATTTCAAATTGCTTACTTTCAGCACTCCAGTGAGAATATTACTCCATCGTCATATGATATTCTCATAATTGTTCCCGTAGTGATAGCCAATGAGTGAGTTCACTATATAGTGTCTTAAATTTTGTGAATCAAGGACTCATTGAGAATCTAAAAAATGCTCTCCCCAAAATATGCACCTAACACCCAAAGTTAAGAATTTCCCCTGTAAAGCAGGGGTGTCAAACTCAATTAAAACACGGGCCATTTGGTGCAACAGGCAAGATTCACCCAGGCCACATCACATTTACAAACGTCGCCGGAACTGAGTCAGTGCGTTTATACACGCCCACAGGCCCCCAGGAAAGGCACTGGGCCACGTGTACGCTCGTCTTCAGTAGTTAAAGGGTTAACGAGGGAATTGTGTGTATGTTATTGCCTGGATCTTCCCTAAGCGCTATTTTCTTCATAACAATTTTTTCTATTTTCATTTTATTTCAGAGCATCGTGGGCCACAAAAAATTACCTCGGGCTGCCAGTTTGACACTCCTGCTGTAAAGGAATCTCTCTAAATAAAAAAGGAGACTATTCCATCAAAATTATTTTTATTCTGATGTTGTTTTCTTACAAGCTGGATCCAAACTGCTATCTCTCTTCATAATCATTATAACTTCTCTCTGTCTTCATAGACGTAGTCAAATGATGGCCTTCCTCTCATTTGATACCAATCCACATATATCTCACAGTGTGATGAAAAATCACCAGACTAAGAGTTTGAAGGCTCAAGTCTGAGTTCTACCTTTGAACATGTGTTTGTATCTATATCTTGGAGTGTCAATTTTCCTTCTGATCAACTGTAAAACAAAATATCACTAACTGTTTACTTCATAGAGATTAAGGAACTCAAATATATCCTGTCTAAGAGTGCAAAAATTGAAAAAAACAGTTTCATTATTACTATTTTCACATTTAAAAGCTCATCATTTATTGAGGACCTACATAAACCATATGCTGTGCAAGATCCTAAATGTATTTAATTGGGATGACAGATATAAAATTGCAATCGGCACCTGCTACAATCTAGATATATACAAAAAATAATGTGAAAGTCCAGAAAATAAAATATTCCTCTGCCTGAAAGAATATCCATACAAGTGGTAACAACATATGAACTAAGTTCAAAACATATTTATGAATTTCCCAAACAGATAAGATGGAAGGGGTGTAGGGCATAGGGAAAGCAGTCAGAACAAAACAGCTTCAGATAAAAAGGAAAAGGCACAGAGAGCCCAGCACGTGGCAAAAAGTTAAGTGTGATTTCATGGAATTTACAGAAGAGAATGAATACCAAGACTTTCTGTGAGAAAGAGAATCTGGGCTAACATTTTGAGGACTCAGATTGTATCTTCCAGGCAAAAAATAAATCATCCAAGGCTTTCAGAAGAGGGGCGGTTGAGATCAGGTGACCTAGAGTGTAAAATAGCATGGATTCAGGAGAGATTGAAGTTGGAGGCCAATTAGGCTATTGCAATTGTTTAGGGGACAGATATAAAGGTATAAACTAAGGAAGTGGCAATGGGAAAATACAAGAGATATTTCTGGGTAGAATTAAAAGATATGGGTTGTCACTGAGATCTTGCAGTTAAAGGAGAGGAAGAGTCTAAGGATAACACTAGTTTGACACCACTAGATCAATGATAATACAGGTAACACACAATGATATTGACTAATAAATACAGTAACTATTAATGCTTATTTAGATGACAAAGTATACCTTATTTCTCATGTAATATCCAAAGTAGTATGGTGAAGGTCATGGTGATTGTGATACATGTGTGTATGAGGTCAAATCAATTTAGCTGATGAATTAAAAAAATAAATAACGTGAAAAATGCCCGCTTTGCTGGGAAAAATTTGATGTTCTATTTTTAAATGTAGAAAAGTATTCCTCAGTATAAAAATAACTACATTTTTTGAAATAGAATGCTATTTGATATAGTCCCTTAGCAACATTCCTGCTATGAGCCGGGACTAGCAACATTCATATTATAGACTCGTATATTACATATTTTTAAACTTACAGATAGATGATAAGTTATGTGGGGGACATAATTTATCAGTGTTAGATTTCAGCCCTTTGCATCATTGCATGTATGTGTGTGTATGTGTGCATGACTATATCCAAGTTGAAAAGTGAAAGAATGTTTCCTTTTCTGAAGCAGACTTTCTCGCCAATTTGAATATCCCATTTACTCAAAAAAGTTTTTTAAAAGTAATTTTCAAACTTGATTTCAGGCTATAGCCTGGAAGGTGGGAAGAGTAATTGTTCAGATATAGCCACAGTGAGAAATGTAAAGTAAATGTCAGGAGAAATTAAATATATAAATCGTTGCTCTCACTCTGTCAATCTATTGTGTTAAGTAAACTAACCCCTCAGGACATGAGTTACAAGTGTAAAAGATCAGCAATGGTGGGCAAGGTTAGGTAAATCTAAGTCTCTTTCCATCTTGACATTTCGTAGTGTTAACACAGTTTTAGAAAAATGTGTTTTGTAGACAATTGTTGGCTATCTATTTCCATGTTAGGGCTCCATAAGTGGGCAAATGAACCAAGATGGTCCAATCAAAGGGAAAAAAGGGTTTATGTATGTTCCATGCTTGGAGATTAGGTTCTCCTCTCTCCCACCAACTTCCCACCCTTATGAAATATAAGAGGTACATAATTTCAGAATAAAAAATGTAAGAAGGTGATGAATCCAAGACATTTTTCTTCAACTGCAACAAAGTCTTAGAACACACAGAAATGATGAGATCAGTTTTTTGGGTTTGTTTTTTTTTTGGCAATATATAGAAACTGTGAAAAATATGAATTTTTGCCATACTTGGTTTGCTATTTAAATATCTTTAATGGCCTTATTTATTCAAATTTAAAGATGGCAATCTTATGTCAGTTATCTAATATTAAAAATAAGTTAGTTTTCTAAAATTCAAAGTTTTAGATTTCTTAATGTAGACAGTTTAAATTACCAAGTTATTTTGGTAATGTGAAACTCAAATTTTGCATTATGAATTTAGATTACTACTATACACTTCAATGAAGAAAACATACACTGAAATTCTTTAATAAAATCAATGAAAAACTCGGAGAAATATTTTTTGTAATCAGACTGAAAAAGTAAAAATCTGAATATTTTTAGTATTTAAATATTATATAATTATTTTATATTTTCATTTAATATATTATGTTAGTGTTTTTAAAGATTTATTTTTTTGTTTTTCAGAGAGAAAGAGATAGACAGAGAGAAGGGGGAGGGCCCAGAGCGGTCTCCATAGGTGCATGTCATTAGTTTTCTACATAGTTTCATTCCACGGGTAGAGGCAGGAATTGGTTAGGGGTCTCCCACATAGGAGGCTCATCCTGGTGAGAACCAAACTGGGGGCACACCCCAGTTCAACATATAATTAAGCACCAGCTGGGGCCAGCATTCGATTCTCGGACCCCAGGGATGCAAGACAAGCACTCAACCCGCTGAACTACCCCGGCTTCCCCATGTTAGTGTATTTAAAAAGTGAACATGAAATAAATATTTTATAATATGCCTGGGTCTTATATTGGGTGAAATTATAGTTTCTGGCTATTTTCCTTCTAGAATACTTAAATCAAGTGTCACCTTCTTGATATTTATGCCTCTCACAACCACCAATCTCTTCATATATATGGTCTTAATCTTGTTTTGTTTTTGTGTTTTTTTTCCTTGTATCTGTGAGCTTGGGTTTTTTTACTTTTGTTTTGTTTGATCCATATATAAGTGAAATCATATGGTATTTGTTTTTCTCTGTCTGACATATTTCACTTAACATAATGCCCTTCAGGTTCATCCATTGTGCCACAAATGGCAAGATTTTATTCTATTTTATGGCTGAATAATATTCCATTAGATATCTTCTACCTACCTACTTACCTACCTATTATATAATTCCATTATATATATGGAAAAACCCTATTTTCTGTTCTTTACTGATATACACTTAGGTTGTTTCATACCTTGACTATTATAAATAACACGGAAATGATCATGGGTGTGCATATATCTTTTCAAGTTAGTGTTTTCATTTTCTTTGGGTAAATACTCAAAAGTGGAATTGCTGGATCATATTATAGTTCTATTTTCAAGTTTGTAGTAACATCTATTGGTTCCCCATAGTGTTCATACCATATCCTAGTCAACACATTATTTCTTATCTTTGATAATAGCCTTTCTAACAGGAATCAAATAATATGTCCTGATTTGAATTTCCCTGATGATTAATAATATTGAGAATTAATTTGGTATTAAGAATATAATGCTCCTATAGATTTAGAAAAGCACATTACTGGTAAGAAGGATATTTTGTTGTATAAAAAGAAGTCAAAGCAATAATTAAATCATTTATCAGTTCAGTTAAACCATTGTTACATTTTTAGGAACTATCAATTAAAATTATATATATATATTTTTTTAAGGTTATTTTAACTTTTTATTTATTTTTTAAAGATTTTTTTGTTAATGCTTTTGACAGAGAGAGAGACAGAAAGAGACAGAGAGAAGGAGGAGTGCCTAGAGCAGTCTCCATATTTGTATGTCATCAGTTTTCAACATGGTTTTGTTCCACATGCAGGTAGGCAGGGGCCTCCCCCATGGGAGGCATGCCCCTCTGAGCTGGGTGTCAAAGCAGGGGCCTCCCACATGGGAAGCTCACTCCAGCAAGAAAAAACTGGGGGCCACACCCCAGTTCTGTATATGGGTCTGCACAGGCTGGGGCCAGGACTTGATCCTTGGACCCCAGGGCTGCAAAGTAAGTGCTTATCCCACTGAGACATTTTGGCTTCCCCATATATTAACTTTTTAGATATTTTATTTGGATCACTTGGTAACATGGAGACTCATTCCCCTGATAAATTTATTTCAAATTGCTTCCATGTTGAGATTAAAAAATTAATCTACCTTGTTAGATATAATTTAATACACAATTTATTTAACATACCTCCATTTTCCATGTAATCAAAAGAATTTACATGAAATATCTGAGGATTCCCTCCTTCCTATTTACATGTTCTTCCTCATTAAACCAGGCATACCTCTTTTCTACTGCATCATGCACTTAACTAACTGCATGCTAAAAAGATCCTTTTAAAAGACATATTTATCTTAACAATGCATAGGAAATCACTCCTCCCTCCATCCATGAGGCTTTTTTTTAGAGACATTAACTTGACAGACAGTTTAAGCCCTTCCTTTGGATGACGGTACACATATGGCCACATACACACACACTTTACACACGTCTCACACTTCTGTTTTCTTTTTGAAGATCACTAAAAACAATTGCAGTAATCTGATTAGTTTTAAATACCTGAACATTGTTTCATATTTATTATTGTATTATATTCATCAGGCAAAGTCAATAAATACCCTGGTTTGCCTCTACTGTAATCATTACCACCAATAGAATAACTAGGATTTCAAAAGTTAAAAAAATATGTATTAAAATCTTTCATTGTTTGGGAAAGCTGGGATGGCTCAGCGGGTAAAGTGCTCGCTTTGAAGCCCCGGGGACTGAGGATTGAATCCCGGCCCCGGCCCATGCAGACCCACATGCTGAACTGGGGTGTGCCCCCAGTTCAGTTCTTACTGGGACCTATGTGGGAGGCTCCTGGCCCAGTTCCTGCCCTGTGCAGCCCTGTACCCACCTGTGGAGTGAAACTATATGGAAAGCTAATGTCAACTATGGAGACTGCTCTGGGCCCTCCCCCTTCTCTCTGTCTCTCTCTGTCTCTGTTTCTCTCTGTCAAGAATCAATAAAATAAATCTTTTAAAAAAAAAATCTTTCATTGCTTCCAGAACCTATGCTATCTGTCATTAAAAATAAATCTAAGTCATATCTCATTTTTGGTTCATTTGAACTTTACATGCTGTGGTATCAATATCAATTTTATGTTTGGCTTTATCTATCTCTTGATGTTGTCAACATGTCCAGATTCTGTGCGCATTCACTTTAGGGCACCTAGTGCTCTTGTTGAGGAGGAGACGTGGGCTTCAGTCTTAGCTAAGGCACTTGAAGTCCATAGGGCTCAGTGTTCTTACCCATAAAATGGAGATAATACCATTTCATCGCAATGTTTTTAAGGGGTTCAAATAAGTTAGGAAATGTGATTTCTAAAAACAATTTTGAAGCATTACTACTGTTCCCTTTAGAGAATGAAAGTAATGTCCAAGCCTCCTCGAAAAACACATTTATTTGCAAAAGCAACTCTATTAAGGAAAATCTTGACATATAATGTAGGAGTGTTTAGGAAATACACAAGTGATGTAAAGCATTTCAATTCCAAGTATGCTTAAATAGAATGACAATGATTTATCAGATGAATCACAGTGGAAGCTATGTGTAAATATTATACATCTTTTTTTCTGTGAACCATTCAACTAACAAATTTCAAATAGGACAATTAGTATAGAGCAAACAGCAAAAAATAAATTCAAGTCAATGATGCGATACCTTTATTCCAGTTAGTTTATTTTCTCCCTCCACCCTCTCAGACATATTTTATCTTATTTAGAAATGAAGTTAATTAAGAGACTCTACAAAGTCAATCCACTCATACATAGTTTAAGCTAAAACTCTTGTTCTTATTTATTGTTTATTAAGGGCTCATTCTCACAAAGCTTTTGTATTAATAGGTCAAATATACAAAGTGCCACACTTACCTTTATTCCACCTTTGCAGACCCACATAGTGTTCAACCCACTGCTTCAGAGTAAGGGTAAAACTGGATGTGGGTTTTAGCACTCTGGGCTGTAAAAATGTAACTTGCATATTAATTTATAATTATCTTCAAATAACACCAATCTTCAATTAATCTGAATTGAGATTAACTATAGTTCTCATTCTTTGTATCGGATAGGTGCAATGACTTCACCACAATGTCCAGTACCTAAGGGTGTGAGGAAAGCGAAGGGTGTGGGCAGCATGTGTGCACATCAGAGCTGAGATATTCTATTTGGCTGGATTTCATTTGACCATAGTGTATACAACACAGAGAGAGATATGCTCATAAAGAGGAGAGGAGAGGGGAGGGGAGGGGAAGGGAGGGGAGGGGAGGGGAGGAGAGGAACAGAAAGGAAAGGAAAGGAAAGGAAAGGAAAGGAAAGGAAAGGAAAGGAAAGGAAAGGAGGGAAAGTTACATTTGAACACTATTAAAATTTTCTGATAAATCTAATCTCTCAATTAGAGTTGGACAATCTCAGCCTAAGGTTTTCCTGCTTCCATACCCAGCCCTGATTTACAATTTACAATTATTCATCATCCAAATATGTAGTGTTGATGTGTACTCATCAATGCCTGCTCAAGTGTAAACTTAGATGATAACAGCCCTACTTTGCCATTAGGTGTACCAAGATCAGCAGCTCCTGAAACCGTGCGTGTGTGTGTGTGTGCATGTATGTGCGTGTGTGTGGAGGAGGAAGCAGAAGAGGAGGAAGCGGAGGAGGAGGACATTCTTTGCATGGAAGGCCTGGGACAGGGAAGAAAGGAACTGTTTCTGGGTTTCCAGGAAAGGGACTGAATGGGGACCCAACTTCCACCTCCATGCTAGTGCTAAGAATCTGGAACTGATTCCTTAAAGCACCTATCATTGATCCTACACTACTCATTTCCTTGGAAAAGCAGCGGTCTTCATCTATTAAAACTCTGATGACAGGCGGCTTCCTTGCCCTGTCTTCCGGAGCACTTTGTGTTAAGGAGAAATCACTATAATCAAATATTTGCATCTTGCCTGCTGCAAAAATGAGATGCTTTCTTCCCGAGACTTTGCAGGGAGGACCCCATACACACCACATAGGGACACGGTGTGACTCCCGCAGCGTCCTCACTCCCTCTTCCGAATCCTCCCTCCTCTCTCATGAGGATGGCTGAGCATTTTGCTCCAAACTCTCCAAGTCATCCACGTGTTGGCTCTCTCCTTTTGCTGCTCAATTTACTTTCTGACTTGACATAGAGAAACTATTCGTTCTCAGGTTTTTAAGCTGCAATCCAAGGACTGAACTGTCTTACCCATACCCTGCTGCCCACCCCCCATCCCAATCAAATCTGCCCCCCAAATCTGCCTTCATTCTGGGGCAGTGTGCATATGACTGGGTCTAGCCCTGACTCAACCCGTTGCCCCTTCCTTTGCTCTTCCTCCTCCTTCGTCAGAGCGAGCTGAATGGGTCTGTTCAGTCCCACTCGCCAGGGTGGAATGGCAGTGGGTGGGGAGAAGGATGGTGGGGGGTATAGATAACTGGGGATCGATCTCTCTCTCACACACAGACACACGCATGAACATGTCTGCCGTACTTTCGGGGTCTCTGACACACACGTGAATTCTAACTGCTCTCGCAAGGGCAGGCACGCCCCTGCCCGCCTTCTCCCCCTTCCCAGAATGGAATTTGAGCCTGGATGCAGGACCGCTGGGGCTACACGGACCCACAAGGACAATGTGAGAACCGGGGCGGTGACCCCTTGTCTGAAGAGGGGAGGGGGCGCTCCACTCACCGCCTGAGTCCCTGGAACGACGAGGGCCAGGACATCCTGGATTTCTTCAGGCCGGGCCGGTGGCCCGTCTCCACCGCGTAGGAGGTGCGGTCCATGGCGCGGCAATACAGGTAGCGCTCGGTGTCCGAGTAGCCACGATGCCGGACCCGGCCGGTGGCCCCGCTGGAGGGGTAGCGGGCCCGGGCCGCCCCGGGCGGTGGGGGCGGCGGCGGCGGCGGCGGCGGTGGGCACTGGTGGGGCTGGGGCGAGGGCGGCGGCGGCGGCGGAGGCAGGTGGTGGTGGGGGTGCAGGAGGCGGAACTGGGGCTGCCGGAGCGGGTACTGGTGGTGCTGCTCGTGCCTCCAGAGGTGCTTGGGCGCCTTGAGCGTTGGCCCAGCACCCTCGCCGCCCTCGCTGCTGCCCGCCAGGGCCGGCACGCTGCTGCCCTCCGCCTCCATCCTGGCTGGCGACTCTGTGCCCCGCTGGCCGGCCGGTGCACCGCCCTGGCGCGAGCGCCTCCCGCTGCTGCTGCCGCTGCTGCCGGCGCCGAGCCGAGGCTGGGCTCCGATTCCCCTTTGAAACCACCAAAGGCGGAGAGGCTGCAGGCGACCGAGAGGGGGCTCTGCTCGCGGACGGGTGGGTCACAGACCGCTCGCGACAGGGCTCCCTCCACAGGGGCTGTGGCCAAGACACGCTCCGGGGCTCCCCAAGTCACGAAGACTAGGGTGTGCAGGGCTCCGCTTCGCCAATGGTCGGTCCCCCCTTCCTGCCTTTCTTCTTCCCTTCCGTGGAGTGCCTGCCGGCAGCGAGCGCAGGGATTGTGAGCGGCTCCGGTTGCAGAAAACAGCGCCGCTGCCGTCTCTGTCCAGCGCTCCGGAACCCTGGTCCCGCTGCTGAAAAGTTGGACAGCGCCTGCCTGGCGAGCTCGCGCTGTGACTTTCTCTGAAACCGCCCCAGCCAGTCAGGAGGCAGCCCTGTGCTCCCGCTCCGTTCCCTCGCCCGGCCCGCGCCTCCCTCCCCCCGGCGGCCCCCGCTGCCCCGGAGGCTCGCGCTTCACCTCCGCCCGCCCCAGTCCTCTGAGAAACCCACGTTGCTGATGCCCGGCGGAGGGCTCAGAGCTTGTTGACGATCAGCCCCACGGTGGGGCTTCCAAAGATACGGGAGGTGACCTGGCAAAGTTGTCCACAATGGTGTGTCTGAGCGTCGCTGAAAAACTGAATGTTGGTGAAGATCCAATATCAGCATTAATTCAGTCGGTTGCCCTGACATAGGGTTAAATATTGTGTTGATCTTTCCCATAGGAGGGAGGATGCCCAGTGTATCCTCTTGAAGATCTGCCTCCAGCTAGTATCTCGTTTGGCTGCTGCTTCTGTGATTAAGGTCCCCGGGAGTGGTCCTAGCTGGAAATCAAGGCGAGCCTTCTCCATGGCCGAGCTAGCTGTCCGCAATTATGATTGGGGCACCTTTTCTAGTACAAACCTCTGATTATCTTCAGTGGTTTGTACTGTAAGTGCCTACCTGCAATTGTGCCTTCCTGCAACTTCCACTAGAACACAGCTCAATTACCAAAGCTCTTGAAAACACATATCATTGTTATTCCACAGAAATTAGAGTCATCTTTGACACTAAATTTCAAGTTCAATTTTTATTTGCCTTTCTTTGTTAGTATTTTCCTGCAATGTTCAATGTTTTTGAGAAGCCAAGAGAATTTCACAGCAATATATAGACAAATTTTTCGTGTATCTTTTTTATATTATCATATTGCTTAAAGATCAAATGTCATTTACTCTCTGTTAAAAATAATACTAGATTTATATTTTGTGTGAATTGTCCCTGTTCTATCCATTATTTAAAATATTATATTTAGAACTCATAATAGCTTCTTGGCAGTGTAATTATTCTATTCTCTGTGCACACTCAATCATAATATAAGTGGATATGTACTCTTTATGTATATAATGTAATAAGTACTAAAGTACCAGAATCAGGAACCATCTCTCAGACGCTCCCGGATGCTAGAAATCCAATGCTCTCCATGCAGTGAATATTCAGTATAGACACCATTTAGCAAATAATATCAATGAAAATAAATACTTACTTTGCTTATTAGTAAGAACAGGTCATGAAATGTACAAGTGTCTCTTTCTTTAAATAAAAGCAATTAAATTTAATATTGTGCAAGACCCTTGGCACCTCTTCATTAGTTTCTCCCCAATCCTTTTTATGTTAATGGTAGGAAATTCTCTAACATTTCAGTGTTGGCACTCTGCCCATATGTGATGTGTGCACAAAACCTGAAAAAAGGCTTTGTCTTAAGAGGGACAAGGCAGGGTCTTAAGCATCATGTCCCTCTGTGCAGTACTAAAAACATGCCTGACTAAGGCACACTCTCTCCCTTTTATAGACAAAACTGTGACTAATGACAGTGGCCAAAGCATTTTCCATGCCTAGGAAGGCATCTTTCCAAACAGAAAAGGAGACAAAAGGAAGTGCCATACAATATAACCTGCTGTTTTAACCCTTTGCATTATTATTAATATTTGGAACCATTTCAAAGTAGACATGTTTTTTCTTTCCTCTGAAATGTTTGCTACCTCTCCTCTCAGTATAACTACAGCAAAATACCTCTATCTGAAACTTTCATTCTCACTTCAAACACCAACAATAGAAGCAGCTTATGATCTTCTTTCTGGGAATATAGAATAATTCAAATGTAACCTGATTCTTACTGTCAATTCTCTAATTCGTTGTAATCCATGAACACTTCATTTTTCCTATATTCTCCCCTTATTTTACTTCCATGAGGTACCACCTAGTTCAGTGCCTTATACGAGTATACAATAAATTCTTAAGCTTTTATGTTAAAAGACAATCTTATACTGTTTAAAATTAAGCACTCCCAGTGTTCCACTTAAAAACTCCATTAATCTGGGGGCTGCTTGCTCATATTTAAAACAACCACTGAATGGAAACATTAAATTGACCCATTGATTTCCCATGTTTATATGTCCAATCAATTATCCATTTTCCCAATTGACTGAACATAGATGTTGGAGTTTCATGGGCACAATATGAAAGGGTTTATAAAAACCACTGGGTTCAAATAGGACATCCTTGAAAGCTTTTACTACATACATCATCTGCACATCTAGATAAACAGTTACAATTTTTGGCAAATAATCAGTGTATTTTTTTTTTTTAACAAACCTAAATAAGCCGTTAGTTGGTGCTATTAGCATGAGACAGAGATTCTTATACACCACACTGCCACTCTTTTTTGCCTACACATTCCGAACCTGCCCTAGTGATCCAATCAATCTCTCAATGTGCTGCTGGAAATTAACAAGGGAGAACATTCCTGTCAATTGTGATGGAGGGTTCTGGCAGAAATCATGTGAATTAAAAGCTAAGACAGAGCAAGCACAGTGTCTATCCAGGACACAGAATTTAATTGTACATTATGATTACTAAGGGTCCATTTCTAAGTTGGTAATGGGAGGAACAGTTAAGTGAAACTTTCTTTTGGCATATATCCTATGTATACATAAACACATGTATTTATCCTAACAAATTATTTTACTTTTTAGGATGCATCATTTTGATGCTAAACAGTCAGAACAAAGTTGGAAATTTCCATCACAGACATCGTCTTCTAAAAGGCCGAACTGTTACCTAGTTAGGAATACCCAAAGGATCCATTCAAAGTCTTAGATTCTACCCAGGTGTTCAACAAATTTTAGAAAAAGGTTTAGAGTATTTTCTTGAGATATATGAAGGGCTCTTACAATTGTAAAAATATATACACATAAATTATATGATACTGTCAAATATTAGCACTATAAATACTAGTAGTAAATTGATTCCAATATACTAGGTCATTTATCAGCCAATTAAATTTTTTTCTCTAATCTGGAACAAAGAGTAATATGCAATAAATGTTAAACTAAGAAATGCTGCACTTAAACACTTTTATTTGACTAGCACACTAATGTAAACTCAGCAGCATCTGGTTGGTTAATCCTATAGGTTTCAATACTACCAGAAACTAATTTTGTAACTTTCTAAACAATTCCAGTTTAAAAAAATATTCAACAATTCCAGTTTAAAAAAATATTGTTTATATACTATATTCCAGTTTTCATGTAGACTTTGGTATTTCAATGAACATGAAAAAATTTTGTCTTCAAGGAGCTCAGCATATGGTAGGGGAAAATAAACATAAACAAGCAACTATAATTGAGAAAGAAAAAAAATTTCAATTCTTAAGGCTCTGTCTGCAAGGTTCACAAGGAAAGAGTGGCATCTAAGCAGAGGCCAAGACCTCAAATACAAATCGAAATTAGGTAATCTTATTTTGGATTAACATATATGTTTGACTGTATGTGTATGGGTCTTGGGGAGTGTTAAAGGGTAAAGGCATTCTGGAAAGAACTTGGCACAGATAAAAACTTAGAGATGAGAGAAATTATGAGGTATGGGTCATTCAAAAAATGCAAAGTCATTTTATAAATCTGAGAAAAGAACAGGAGCAAATATGCAAACAACTGCTAATGAATCACCTTTTATAGAAGTGACTCCTTAACACAATAGGGTGACTTTGAGTAGATTATCAAAAGGGCCCACTTGTGGATAAATCAGGTTTTAAAGTGGGATACAAAGAAGAAGTAGAGGATGTGAGAGGGTAAAGGAGAATAATAGATGGTGTGCTGTCCATGAGAAGGTGAGGATGGATTGAAATCTAAGGTATAGACAGAGGATTTATCTTAAACTAGACAAAGGCCAACATTTTCATTGTGACAACAGAGAAAGGGGAAAGGATGAATTAGGGTGAAAGTACATTTATTGCATTTATTGAACATTTAACTTTTGGCATTCCGCCAAACACCTTTCACACATTATTTTATTTAATCCTTGCAACAATGCACTTCTTTATTCACATTTTAACATTTTGAAAATCATAATGAATCGTTCAACAGAGACTAAAAGGACTGTGCCAGTCTCCTGCAGATGCTGAATATAGACTAGATGACTTTAACTCTATCTAGAAAACACCTGTTCACCTGATTATCTCAATGCCACTTAATTCATTCAACTAATATGTATTGAATACTTAATATATGACAATCACTCAGTCATGGAGAAAAAGAAGTGAATAAAACAGAAAAGTTCTGGCTTTCCTGTTCTAATTGGAAGAGAAAATAAACACTCAAATGTATAAATATGTCAGATGTGGCCAAAGAATACAAAGTAAATTGAAGCAAATTAAGAAGTTAGAGGGGAAGCTGGGATGGCTCAGCGGGTTAAGTGCTCGCTTTGCAGCTCCGGAGCCCAAGGATTGAATCCCAGGCCCAGCCCATGTGAACCCATATGCTAAACTGGGGTGTGCCCCAGTTCAGTTCTTTCCAGGGCCTATGTGGGAGGCTCCTGGCCCAGTTCCTGCCCTGTGCAGCCCTGCACCCACCTGTGGAGTGAAACTACATGGGAAAAAAAAGAAGTTAGAGTATGATGTTTGGGAGAAAGGGAGTCAGGGGAGTAAAGGAGGCTTCTTTGATTGGGTAGCATTTGAGCAGAAACCTAAAGGAAGTAAGAGTAAGCCATCATTCTAGGCTATGGGAAAAGCAGGTGCAGAAGTACTCACACAGCAGCAAACCTGTCATACTTGAGGAATAGCAAGTCTACCAATGGCAGTGGGTGAAGTAGGATGGAGGCTGTTTGGAAACAAAGACCAATAATGGAGGCCACATTGACCATGGTACAAACTTTAGATTTATTGCTTATGTTCATAGAGCTATACCCAGTTGAATTTTTGACTTAATGAAATTTAAATGACTCATATTCACTTCAAATGTCTTCAAAAGACTATAGTACACTCCTCATTGAATAGATAAGTCAATTCTGTATGTATGAAAAAAAAAATTCAAATATATCTGGGCAACAAAGATTTATTCCATGTGAAGAAAATATTTCTTTCAGGGAGAAAGGTTATACTTTTATATTTTATTGTAAAACAGTAAAATATTCATATACTTGAAGCTGTATATTGTTTTATCATTGAGAAAACTACCAAATAAATCATGGCCAATTATACAACAGCAATACACATAACACCAGTAGATATTACCAAACCCCTCCAAAGATGTTATAGAATTTTCACAGTAACTAATTCTTTAAAATTAAAGAACAATTACTGAGGTGCTAAATGTCCATCTGTCAAAAGCTTCCAGCTGACTTTTAAGAAAGAATGCTAAACTTCTAATGTGTGATAATGAAATTTTAAAAATAAATGGGCCTATTAGTACAAAATTAAGCTTAACTACCAAAAGACAAAAAGAGTTAAGATTCTTTAGGTACTTAATGTGAAGAAGACTTAATCTTACACTTTGCTGAAAAGTAATATGGTAGG
Organism: Craseonycteris thonglongyai; assembly: GCA_004027555.1. NCBI lineage: Eukaryota > Metazoa > Chordata > Mammalia > Chiroptera > Craseonycteridae > Craseonycteris > Craseonycteris thonglongyai. The sequence continues at coordinate 36,941 of PVKE010009475.1, forward strand.
CATTTGTATGTAAAAATGTATGCATTTTCCGTTCAGTTAAGAAAAGTTACATTTAAAATAATATTTCTCATTTTATAAAGTTTCTATTAAATTGAGTTATAGATTATAATTAAGAGATTTCTTTTTTAATTTATTTTATTTTTATTTTTCAATTGTAGTTTACATTCAATATTATATTAGTTTCAGGTCTACAGCATAGTGACTAGACATTTTTATAATTTACCAAGTGACCTCCCTGATAAGTGTGGTACCTACCTGGCACCAGTTATTACTACTATTGACTATATTGCCTATGCTGTACTTTTCCTCCCCGTGACTACTTTGTAAATACCAACTTATACGCCATAATCCCTTCTTAAAATAGAGAAATTTAATAAAAGCAGATACTTTCTTAAGGTCACATACTTGATTAGCGTCAAACCCTGGACTTGAGTCCTGACCAGTCAGAGTTCAAAACCTGTGATCTTGCCTGGATGACAAAGGAAGAAACTAAACATAAATTTTTTGAAATTAAGATGCCAGTAGATGAGTTGTTTAATAATACCCGTGAATGGGTGGTTTAATACAGAATTAGACAGCTGAAAAGATGTTAGCTAAAATATTGGAAATATCATTTTCAAGGGTTAACATGCGAATGCTCATAATCAATGTTTCTACTCAACATTAAACTATAGATCCTAGACAGTTTAATAAGAAAATATACACTGAGAGATAAAGAAAGAAAGAGATTGAAGACATATGAATTGAAAAGGAAGAAACAGAATTCTTATTATTCTATGATAATATTATCTACACACAAAACACAAACAAATCTGAAGACAAAAATTACTAGTATTCTGAAACTTTATAAGGTAACTAATTTACAGGAATCAATATGCTCATCCACTTACCAGTCAACCACTTATGTTACTTAAGCACACACACACACACACACACACACACACACACACACACACACTTTTTCTTAGGAATAAATATAATACAAGCTATGTAAGAGCTTTATGAAGAAAATTTTTAATTAAAAAAACTGTTATATCTAAATAAATAGAGTAACTATTTTTATAAATAGAAAGAATCAATATGATGAAGAAGAAAATTTTCACAAAATGATCCATTATTTTCAATTATATTCTTCTCAAAATTCTAACAGAATACAGGGTACAGAAGAAGTAACGCCCTGTCAGAAGTAAAGCCCCCTTTATATGAGCTTGTCATCTATACCAAATCTTCTATTACAAAATCATAAGCAGGTAATCCTGTAACATAACAATATCCCACTCAAGCACACTATCTGACATTTTAGTTGAAATGTTCAAATTGCTGTTCATCTTGTGCAAGACAAAGCAAGCCCTCAAACATTATGGTGTTACTTCTGCTAGATCCTATGTCTTAAGAAAGTTTACATGTTTATATGTAAAGAAGAATGAACAAGTGAGAAAGCTTTTATAACCAATTACTAATGTTTACAAGTATGTATTAATGAAGACAGTAAAGTATTAGCTCAGGATACATAAAATATCCAATGAAGCAGACCAAAGATCTCAAATATGACATCCCTAATATGTAAAAACATGATATTTGAAAGAGACGGCACTGCCTCCCTTTTGGGAAGGAAACAATTATGCAATAAATGGTGCTGGAACTGGTGGTTAGCCATGATTCCTACATTGTGCGACAAACAGAACTCAACTCCAGTTGTGTTAAAGATTTAAAAACAAAAAGTTTGTGTTTAAAATAGTTAGAAAGAAGCATTGCAGAATAGTATTATGATATCTGTACTAGGAAAAACTCCTTTTTAAAAAGTTACAAACAGCACGAACAGGGAAAGAAAAGATTAATAAACCAAACTACTTTAACATTTAGAACTTCCATTCATCAAAAGTGATCAAGAATGTGAGGCAAGTCAAGAAAATATTGCAACACATGCAAACTTTAAATGATTATTTTAAAATAAGTACACCTATAAGTCACTAAGAAAAATACAGAAAAATAGGCAAAATACATAGAAAGGCATTTCATAAAAGACAAAAGCGGAATGGTGATAAAACTTAAGAATAATTGATTAATCATATATGCAAATATAGATAATAATGAGAGAATATGTAATGTCCACAAGATTGGCAATAAAGTAATAAACCTGATGATGTCATATATTGGTAAAGAACCTGATGAATGAAAACTTTTATATACATTGCTCATGGGAAAATAATTTAATTTGGTAAAGGTGACTATTTACATACACTACTATTCATAGAGAATCACACATACACACACACCAGGAGACATGTGCCTGAATATTCATAGCATGTTTATGTATTATAACGAGTATTTATGAAGTATTTTAAATACTTTATAAAATATCACATATGAAATTCACAAAATTTAGGATGGCTGTTATTTGGTAAGTGGGGAAGGACAAAATGGTCAATGTGAGAAAGAAGAAGCTCCCAATTAGATGCAATGTATTAGGAATATTGTGGTTCATAAATAATGTTCTCTATAACCTGCACATGTTACAAAGATTATATTTGTGTAGATTGAATATTGCATAATAAAACAAACACATAAACACCCACAGGCCATGAACCCATATCACCACCAATAGAACAGATAAAACTGAGGGGGGTAGGAACAAGTTGTGGGCATGTGGAGCAGAATGTTCTATCTTCACAAGAGAAAGCTGCAGGCCTTTTGGAAATACTTAGCATTTGTATCCTCCCTGAAGTAAATCACTGGACAAACTTTAAAAACCGTGGCAGTACAAAAAATGTGGAAAATCCAAACAGAATTCTGAGCTAAAAAATAGTGGCAAGCTTCTTTAAAATAGAATTTGACCCTCCTTTCAAAGTTTACCTTTTTTTTTAAGTTTGTTTGTTTATTTATTTATTTATTTATTTTGACAGAGAGAGAGAGAGAGATACAGAGACAGAGAGAGAACTGAACTGGGGGAACTCCCCAGTTCACCACATGGGTCCGAATGGGCCAGGGCCGGGGTCAGGACTCAATCCTCGGCCCCAGGCACTGCAAAGTGAGCGCTTAACCCACTGAGCCATCCCAGCCTCCCCAAAGTTTACCTTTTAAATTAACACTGAAGTGGGATACAATTTTTTTGTAAAAAGATACATGTAGCTCTCAAATGAAAGCTGAACTTACCCCATTCTTTGTGATTCACCTCTTCACAGGACACATATATGTATATACCCATAAATATTCACCCCCTACATCTTCATCTCCAGAAAGTTTCCTTCCTAGTGTCAGGAAGAGTTTTCATTTCTCAAATATATCATTAAAATGCAGTGTTCCTCATCATCTATCATTTTAGCAATCAACAAACATCACAGCAGGGATTAGTAATGACTAAAGAACCCAGGATAGTTGCCTAAGGATCAAGAAGTGGTGTTAGCAGAAATGAAAGAATTAAAATAGTTTAAAATACAAGATGAATAGTTACAAAGAAAACAATTGTTCTATATTCTCAATATTATCTCAGGTTGTCCAAACCATTCTGGTTAATAAAAGCTGCAATACATCTCTGAATCAGACCACTCATCTAACATCCAGCTGCTCTCAGGGGTACGAGGTAGAAGACAACAGAGGACAGGATACCTAAATTTCAGTGATGACTAACATTTTTGGAGTTTATTATGGGCAATTGTTCTGACTGCTTTCAAGATTTAATTTATTACAATCCCTATTGTACACGTAAAGAAACTGAGGCACAGAGAAGGTAGCAACTTGTCCAAGGAAACACACATAGCCTGAGTAAAGCCAGGGAAGCAATCCACACTGCAGTCACAGGGCTCTCCTGTTCTGGACCACTGTTCCCTGCTGCCTCTGCAGTCCCGATACCTGGTCCTGTACTAGCACGTCTTATATCCATCATGTATCTGTGGACACTTGGCAATTTCCTCATCAATTAAATGGAATGTTCTCAATAGTCAATGGTATTGTAACAGCTATGTAAGGCAACAAATGAGAAATAGACCTGTTGGGGTTATCACTATATAAGGACTATAAATGTCTCAGCATTCTATTCACTGGTGCACATGAAACTAATTTTAAAAAATAATTAAAAAATATGAATTAAGAAATGAAATGTCTGGTTAAGAAGATGTGTATAGGGATCAGATAGAACTAACATGAATCCCCCAAAGTTGTATGATTTGGGGTCAAGTTTTGTAACTTTATTGAGCTCTAGTTTTCCCATGTGCAGCATAGGATAATGATAAATATACATGAAAGAACTTTGTGAAAATTAAAATAATTCATTAAAAGGGTTGAATCCAAGGCCTGTCACATTATTATATACTCAACAGAGTTTGCTGCTGCTTTGATTATGATGATGATGATGATGATGATGATGACGATTAAATAAGATTGTAAATTTAAATCCAGGTCTGCCTTTACTCCAGTTCTTGCACAAAATACTGTGCGATGCCATTCACATATAGCATATATATACACACAAACACACACAGGTATTTTCATTTCATTGCTTTCCTCCTCCTTTATCTCCCTGAACCAGAAAATAATTAAGTACGGAAATGCATTGAAAGAAACTCCAACAGAAACCCAACTGTTAGGTGTCCAAACTAGAAACCAGTAATAGCTAAGGGAAGGGTGAATTTGCTCCCACTTTGCAGGAATACAGACATTAGGACTGACCTTTCAAGTTTAAATGTAGTCGCTTCCAGGCGGTCTGTGAATATTTTTAGGTAATTATCCAAGATCACCAAACTCAAATCCTACTATAGCAGTAGCTGATATTAATGGAAAGATGAATAAGTTTAACTCATTAAAAGGAATGGCTTTTTCTCAAGTGATAACAAAAGTATTATTTTTCAGCAGTATCACAATTGATCCTAAATCTGAAGTAAACAAGAATTTAAAGAGGTTTCTGGCCTTGAAAGAAGACTGTTTTTTAATGTATAGCCATGGAATACATGTTTCCTCCAAAAGAGAAAATTCATGTTGTTATTTGGGGCATACTCACAAACTAACTTGAGTTACAAGCCATTTACTCACTGTCTTTGTGAATGCAAAAACTTTAATAAAAGAGTACTTACAAAGAAAATAACATTGGGAAAAAGAGTTGTTCATTTTGATAGAACTGTAAAAAATGGTGAGTGAACTAGAAGAAAATAAGAACCTTGGGGGGGGAATATATATATATATATATATATATATATATATATATATATATACACACACACACACACACACACACATATATATATATATGTGTGTTTATATAATTTTATATATATATAAAATTCACAATTAAAGGCAGACTTTCCAATATGTTAGTTTTTAATATTTTGCTTGTTTATGCTGTCTTCACAGACTTGACACAATGATATGAGATTTTATTTATTTTAATCAATGCAGTTTTGACATAATATTTGGAGAAAGAAAAAGAAGGCTGTGAACCATTATTCTCCTCAGCATGACACTACCATTTTTAAATAAATGGAAGATTCATGGTCTAATATTACTTAGGCTGAGTAATTCTCCCCCTGGCTCAGTGCATGGAAAACAGCATATTTTCTCCATGCATAAATAATGGAAATCTCCTCTTCTGAATGCATTGAATTGTTCAGAAAGCTTTGTGGAGTACATCAAACACAGATCTATATTGGTTTGCAATGGCCACCATGCAAATTCAAAGATGTGGACTAATTGACAATTATAAGCCATGCATTAAATTTATTAATCCAGTTCTTCTTTGATGTAGGTCAAGTAATCCAGGCTAAACTGCTAATCTTACCACAGTTAAATATTATTTTTATTTTAAAAAGTATGCCGTTCATCATCATTGTTAAGAGAAAAGGCACGATAGCCAGAAAGTCCTGAGGTTCAGCACGAACGCCGAGGTTTTTGAGATGCATGAGTATAGCTAACCTACAGTAACTTCTCTAAATACCAGTTTTTCATCTGTAAGATAGGAATGATAAGAGAAGCAACTTTGCAAAGTTATTGCAAGGATTAAATGAGATAATAGGTGTAAAACACTCAGCATAGTGTCTGGTACATAAGTAATATATATACACATAAATATATACACATATGTACATTCTTTTATATATATGTATGCATGCATATGTATATGTTACATATAATTTGTGTACAATTTAGGAAATTAGGAAAATGGAGAACCAAAACCCCCATTTTATCAAAGTAAGTGCTGAGCTCTTAAAAATTATGAGCTGTGTCCAAGGAGTAATAAGGTTGTTCCTTTATGCCAGTGATGAATATTCTAGTGAGAAAAAGACCCATTGTATCTTTTTTTTTTTTTAAGATTTATTTTTATTGTTTTTGACAGAGAGAGAGATACAGAGACAGAGAGAAGGGGGAGGGCCCAGAACAGTCTCCATAGTTGCACATCACTGTTTTTTCCACATAGTTTCATTCCACAGGTGGGCTTGGGGCTGCACAGGGCAGGAACTGGGCTGAGGTCTCACCCTGGTGAGAACTGAACTGGGGGCACTCCCCAGTTCAGCATATAGGTCCGCATGGGCCAGGGCCAGGGCCAGGATTCGATCCTCGGTCCCTAGGGGTTGCAAAGTGAGCGAACCATCCCGGATTTCCCTCATTGTATCTTAAAAGTGAAACTAGTTTTGTCTTCTACTCTGCTTTCTTTCTACTTTTATTTCTACTCCATATGTGTTTTCTTGCTTATGGAGAAGAAAGAAGACTAACACTGACAATCTGCTATGTGACCGATGTTGCTATAATGGGCATTTTCTTATGCTACAGCAATTGATAGCCATTGCCTTTTTGTTAGGTAGGTATTATTATTCCTACTTTGCAGATGGGAACGATGTATTTTGAATACTTGGCCAAAATTTACACAACTAGAAAATAATGGAACCCAAACTCTAAACCTTATCTATGTACATCTAAAGCCTTTTATACTTCTTTAAGGAATTTATCAGTTCTATTGGGTCAAGTTCTCATCATTTTCAATCTTAAATTTATTTCATCAGAAAAACTAGTCTAGGGAAAGTAATTAGCTTCCTATCCAGGAAAAATGTTAGTTTTCTAAGCCAATCTACAATTTCTAATAGAAATATCATATATTGCACTAAAATAGGGGTTAGCAAATCATGGCTACAGGACAAACCTGGCTTACCACTTTTTTATCTAAGTTGTTTTATTGAGACTCAGTCACATCTATTCATTTACTTATTATCTATGACTGCTTTCATGCTACAATGACAGAGTAGTTATGAGAGAAACTGTATAGCCCACAAAGTTTAAAATATTTGCTATCTGGATCTTCATAGATACAGTTTGCTGACCATTAATAAGTGCAAAACAAAATACTGAATGAAGAATTCTGCAACTAACAAACCACTATTTATAAAATTTTCTTCTTCAGAAAATGTTCCCTGCCATGTTTGGGCAACAGTGAGGCAGGTACTGGAAGGTGATTTCAGTAGCTTCCTAGTCAGCCCCAGAGGGCCAGTGAGCATCTGTGAAAAGTGAAGAACAGAGTTCTGGCTTAGGTAATTGACCCCCAGAGGAAGAACTATTCTACTCACAACTCCTACTGCCCAGCACAAATGAAGACACTGCTTGTATTTGTCTGAAGCCTTTCCTTGCTGGGCCCTTTTCCCCTTAGCTGAAACTTCTCCTGAGTCCTCATTCTTTACTTCCCTCATCTCTTTCAAGAACTCAAAGCATTGCCTTTTGAAACCAAATACACCGTATTTTCCGGCGTATAAGATGACCCCCTAATTTTACAGTTAAAACATAAGTTTAGGCCTATATTCGCTGTATAAGACTACCCCCCACTTCCGAGGCAACACCAGTTCTTTTTTTAATTAAATTTTTAATGAATGACATCTTTCGAACATACCGTAATATACCGTACATTGATACGATAAATGGAAGGTCTCTTCACAAATGGCAATG
>PVKE010009476.1:0-44745 GCA_004027555.1 Craseonycteris thonglongyai
TCCGCACGGGCCGGGGCCGGGATTCGATCCCTGGTCCCTGGCGCTGCAAAGTGAGCGCTTAACCCACTGAGCCATCCCGGCTTCCCCAAATTATGTTTTAATAGAAGGAAAAACTCACTTGGAAACATCATTCTTATTTGCTTTATATAGGCTGGTTTATCTATAAAAATAAAACCCAACAGTTTGCTTCTGTAAAGAATTAAAAATACTTTTCCTGTTTTAAATTTACCACATTGTTAATGTAAGAGGTTAAATAAGTTAGCCATATGTTCAAGGAGGAGAGAATGGGTGCAATCTCATGGAAATTTGTCCATAGACCTGAGTAAATTCCTAATTTTCTTTCCCTCCCTCCCTCCCTCCCTCCCTCCCTCCCTTCCTCCTTCCTTCCTTTGCTTCAGAATCTGTGCTTGTGAAGTAATCCTGAATGTGTCCATCAGGAAAGAATACTTCCTCAGATACTTTATTTTTAAGGCAGTTTCCGCCCTTTTTGCAATAGCTCACAGTGACTTAGTAAACAGTGCAAATGAACAGACCCAGGGATTGCCTGTGGAGACAGAGAGGCTATCAGGAGATCATTATTTTAAAATAAAAAGAATTCACCAGCAATTACTTTTCCCATCTGAGCTCCAGAGCCAAGATGTGAGTGCGTCTCTAGGAGACACTGGAATTTACGGGCGCCTTCAACGCGTTCTGTGGGTTCCTAAGAATTTACTAGAAAGTCCGGGAGTGCTCTGGTGAGCGGGCTCGCTGATCTGAAATAAATAACAGAGGAGTTAGGATTCGCGGGCGTCCTGGCTGCCTACTGCCTTGGCTTTTTAGCCTGTTTCTTTGTGCTCTTCGGTGCTCAGGGCCGCGGTTACAGTTGGAACTGCTGGTTTTGAGATGGCTTGACGTTGGCCTGCCGTAGCCCAGCACCGTTGACATTTCTGCACGTGCCGAAGAGGATCTAAATGGGTTTTATAAAAGAATTTTCCATTTGGACATAGGTTTTTAGTCTCAACTTTTCCTTCTCTTCTCTATAATTTTTCGGGTATAAATCTATTACTTTCCTCACTGCCTGCTGTCTTCAGTGGAAGGTGGAAATAAGTGTGATTGAAGGTAGAGAGAAGGACAAGAGGATTTTGATTACTTTATAAAAGTCATGGGAAATATAGTAGGGATGAGGTTGTTTGTGGAACTACTTAAAATAATTGTCTAATGTCTTCTGAGATTCAAATATGGCTTTTAGATTGTGTTTGTCATTTGGCTTAAACCATTCAATGTAGAATTTCATTTTTATCTTTCTTACATATGAAATGATCAAATTCACAGAAACGTAATTTAGCTGTGACTACATTATGTTTTCTCATTGTGAAAGCTTTCTAAGTTGACTATGAATAAATTAACTCTAGTTTTAAATAAATGAAGGCTTTTTGTTGGTGTTCTCAAGATAGCTATTTGCTTTCAGGGTTTTAGTGACAACTTCTCAGGTAAAAGCTTTGCATGTACAATATTTTACCCACCTAAATTAATTTTCTTTTTTTGGGTCTAGCATGTTAGTCACAATTACATGGACTTTACCTGCATTTTAGAAACCTATGCATATTTCATGCACAGGAATATTTAACATATAAAAATGGTATACAAATAATAATAATAATAGTGCTAGATTTATACTAGGAACTTATGAAATATCTGTTGATTGAATTAATAAATAATGATGGACATTTTCAATTATTAAATAGGTGACAAGTATTTTTGAAAACAACTTTATTGAGCTGTAATTTGCATATTTATAATTGACCCATAATTTGCATATTTATAATTGACCTATTAAAATGTACAATTCCGTGGTTTTTCGTACATTCACAGATATGTGCAGCCATCCTCACAATTTCCGAACATTTTTATCACCTGAAAAGAAACCTCTTCCCCTTCAGCTGTGTACCTCCCGAGCACCATCCCCACTGCCAGCCCTGAGCAACCACCGATCTGCTTCCTGTGTCATAGATTCTCTCTTCTGGACTCTCATGTGAACGGAGCGGTAGAGCATGTGGTCGCTGTGACTGGTGTCTTTCACTGAGCCTAATGTTTTCAAGGCCCATCGGAACTGTCGCTCCTATCAATACTTTGTGCTAAGTATCTTACGCACAGTTAATTATCACAACAGCCTTCGGAGGTGGGTTCTGTTGTATTTCCATTTAACCTGTGAACCACGTAGCCTCACAATACTTAGGAGCCTTTGCTAAAGCAGCCCAACCAAGACCTTTCCAGACCATTGCTCTTCGCCATTCCTCCATGGGTGAGAAGCTTTTCAGTGCTGGCCAGTTTGGGGCTTTGATAGCCTTCCAAAGTCTGATGCTGAAAAGGGTCTTAGGTATCCCTTTTTGTCACAGGAGCTGTCTTGGGAGACAGAGGGACCATAATGGGGTCTCTGGGTGCTGGCTGAGCCTTCACTCAGGAGTTAGGAAGTATGTTCCAGGTGCCCTTTGGAGCAGGCAGCTGTGAGGACTAAAGTAAATAGGTCCTATAATAGCACCGGGGAAGATGCGTGTCAGGATTAGAGTCAAACATTCCCCTGGGGCGTTGAAAGGAAACACACTTTGGGGTTAGAGAGTCCTGTTTGCTGTCAGGGTTCTGGGGGTGGGGGTCGGGGAGCAGTGTGAAGTGGAAAGAAACAATTCCCATGGGTTCAGGGAGGACCTCTCCCCATCTTCCTCCTAAACCTGGAGTCTCACACACGCAGTCAGTTCATGTAGCCCTCATCCACCAAGATGGAGCACGTTAGCTCTTAAAAATCTCCCTCAGGTTTTCCTCCTGTGCTTTGCTCTTTCCTTTTATGCCCCTTTGCTGGTTTGAACCCACCTGACCCATGTGAGAATACTAGGATAGAAAAGGGTGCAAGAGACAGTGCGTGATGCCAGGCTGCTCATCAGCCCAGCTCTGAAGGACCCGGATGCCTGCTCAGTGTCCTGTGCTGGAGCGACCGGGAGGCCTAAGTAATCGCGATGAGGTGGGACAGTCCTGGGGCTTCACCGTGGGTGTTAGAGGGTGCGGGTCAGTCTCCTCCCTCTGAAAACTCTGCAGCTGTGTGGATTGTGGGCATCGGGAAATGTCTCCTCCCCAGTCAGCTCTGCCCTCAAGGAAACCCTTATCCCAGACTCATGTTGTGCTCCACTATCCAAGGGCAGTGTCCTAGATTTCCACATGACACATCTATATGCCAATGACCCTCGAGAGTGAAGGCAGAGTTGTGATTTTACCCACACCAACCAGTCTGCTCTCAGCAGGAAAGGGGCGGCTGTGCACTGGCACGGATCAGGTGTCAGCACAATTCCAGGCACGTGGGACACGTCAGTGACCTAAGAGCCCTGTTCTTGGGAGGCTGATCTTCTCGGGCTTTACAGCCTCACCCCATTTTTTACTCCCTTTTTTACATCCTGGGGAGCATGCATGTTTTAGGCACTTCACTGATAATTAGAATCTCCATCAGAGGGAAAGTTGGGTAGGTTAAAAAAATTGAATTCATTTTGCTATTTCAGTTTCTTTGAAAAGAAATTAGATGGAGTTGTGGTTTCAGCTAATAGACAAAAGGCCGTTTATACATTGTGCTCATACTTCAATTATCTCTGCTAACCCGTATGCCTATTTCCATGGATAACTTAGAGCTGGCTTCACTTTGGGAGCTTATTCTGAGTGGCTTTCATTTTTGTTTTGCTTCAGTATCCCTGTCAAAAAAGAATTGGGAGATTTCCTCAGCACATAAAGAGAGGGGATATGTAAGTTGTAGTCCTTTCCTTCAGAAGGATGATCTAGATAAATTTGTACTTATTTTATTTCTACCCATCACAGCACACACAACACAAGCTACTTCAATTACCTCAGCAACAAGCCGGCAATGCAACTTTATCATTTCAGTTTTTCATCTTTTCTCTTTGACTTGATGTGTGTTCTATGCAGTTTATCAGCACAATCTCATCAACCCCAGCCTCCTTTAGGTTAATAAATCTCAGTCACAAATTAATCTCACAGAAAATGAAAAAAGGAAGAACACAACAGGACAAAGCTAATGGCCATAGTCAGTCACCATGGTATTTTCTGAAAGAAATACTCTTAAGCCGTGTTATGGAAGTTTCAGATTCTTCAGCCAATGTTGAACTGTTAGCCCATCAAGCTGTAGTTTTCTTTCTTTCTTTTTTTTAAGATTTACGTTATTTTTTTTGACAGAGACAGAGAGAGACAGAGACAGAGAGAGACAGAGAGAAGGGGGAGGGCCGAGAGCAGTCTCCATAGTTGAACTTCATCAGTTTTCAACATGGTTTCATTCCACACAGGTGGGCGGGGGCTATGCAGGGCAGGAACTGGGCTGGGGGCCTCCTGCATTGGAGGCACACCCCCCTCAAGTCAGGGGCCAAACTGGGGGGCAAGAAGTGAATTTGGGGCCTCCTGCATGGGAAGCACACCACAGTTCAGCACATGGGTTCGCACTAGCTGGGATTGGGATTTGATCCTTGGTCCCTAGGACTGCAAAGTGAGCTCTTAACCCACTGAGCCATCCCCACTTCCCCAAGCTGTAGTTTTCATTGTTTTGACTACCATGATTCCCTGGGGGTAATATGACCTTCGGGTAATCTCTTATTCAGCCAATAAAGCCATTGCTGTCTTAGTCACACTGGTGATAATTGTACACATAGCTTCAATCAACTGTGTCCAACCTTCTGGCTTCTCTGGGCCACATTGGAAGAATTGTCTTGGGCCACACATCAAATACACTGACACTAACAACAGCTGCTGAAAAAAAAAAAAAATAACAAAAAAAATCTCATATTGTTTTAAGAAAGTTTACAAATTTGTGTTGGGCCACATTCAAAGCCCTCTTGGGCTGTGGGTTAAGCTTGGCTTAAATGATGGTGCTATTTCTTACAAAACTTAGATCTTTGGTTGTGTCAGTCTTTCAATGGAAGAACTGGATTCATTTTTGTCAGTAGGATGGTAATGTCCCTTCCAACACCTAGAGGGACCCTAGAGGGACGCAGGGTCCACTCTATGGCAGTGTTTGTCCTCTTGATCTTCCTTGAGGAGCACAAAAGACATTCCCTCCTTCTTTACGTGTTTACTGCTTTGTAAAAAGTCTCCAGGCAAGCACCTACATCATTATGTAGAAACAAAATGTCATATTTGGCACTCATAGAAAACTGAGTACTAAATGTCAAAGGAAACAGAATAAAAACAAGATCTGGATTGCTTGTTTCTTTTTCCTCAGTGTCCGGAGCAGAGGCCAGTGTTAGAAGACAACACTGCAAATGAGGACATTAAAATACAGCCTTGATTGGGCCAGATGGGTTTCGTTAAACATAAATAATTTTTTTGGAGCATTTTGCCAAATAAGTGTGCTGCAAATGTCTTCATAACTATGGGCACATGCTTATCTTCTAAATATTAATAAATCTTAAACCAGAGTAACCAAAATGTAGACCTTATTTATAACACGTCTGTGTTTTAAGAAGTTCTGAAGTGGGTTTTGTCACAGTGTACTAAGATCTTTGCCACTCCAAGAAAAATAAGCCCTGAATGCATTCTTCAAAATACTGGGGAAATCTGGACACTAATTAAAATTAGATGATATTTGAGGGAACAAACTCAGCGTTTGTTAAAAATCTTTAAGTCACTAATTAAAAATGAAAATTGTTAACATACAAACATATGGTATTTTCTTTATTTTTTTGGTTTGGTACTGAAGCCATCTGATTAAAATTCTCTGCCTCCAGTATTGAGGGTTAGCACCTGCTATTAAATTTTTTTCCATTTATTTCTTTAGCTCTTCTATTAATTGTGAAAAATAATGCAGAGGCGGCCCAAAGGAGATGGAATGCTGTTGTCACAGACCACCAATGACATAGTTCTAGAATGTTCTTATTCATTTTTGCATGCCCGTGTTCTCTCTTTCTCTCTCTCTGAAAGAGAGAGAGGTACCAGTGACAACCAGTTCTTCGCATCTTCTTTCTTGTGGCACCTTGGGTTTCTTTGTTAAACTTGATAAAGATGACACTAAAGATTTTTAGATATTTCAAGGAACAATAGCCATTAGATATATGATCAGGCCAAATACCTGATCAGGCCAAATACATTGCAACACGCGGATGATTCTAGGGTCAAAATGTAAGCAGCTGCTGCTGAGAGAGTGGTCTGTCCCCAGTCTCAAGCTGCTAATCAACTTCAGTCCCAAGGTGGTGAACCTACAATTCCATAAGACTTCTAAAAATTTATTTTGATCCTTTCTTTTTTCTTAGCTATTTTCCTTTCAAAACTGGAATTTGAGGTGAGAAATAACAAATGATTTGGGGATTTCTTTTGACAAAGACAGAATTTCACATTCTTACTGTTGCTCCAGGGTCACGAACCAGATACCAGATGAAAGGCTTTTCTTACTCAGCGAAACTCAGGAAGGGCCTTTCCAATAGATTTCTCCAGATTCCTGCCTCCCACTCATGTGTATTTATAATTCAACACAACAAAGGTACAGAAAACTTATCCATGATGTAGCATCAATCCCCTATTGTTGTTCATTTAGATTATTTTAGATTTTTAACTGATACGTGGAGAAATTCTGTAGTTAATAACTTTTTATATAAATACTTTTCCATATTCAAATTCCTTTAGGATTAATTTCTAAAACTATAATAACTAGCAGGATGAATAAAGGATACAAATATGTTTTACTTTTTTACATTCTGCCAAAATCCCCTTCAGAAAATTTGTAGAGCATGAACTGTCTCTTTAATATATCGTGTTTTTTTTTGTTCCTAAAAATCACCACAAATTCAATAGAAAGAAGAAAGTAAAGAAGAGGGGTGGACTTGTGCCTTTTTTGTTGTACAAAATTTATTAAAGCCAGAAGCCAAAGGAACTCATTTTTTTATGAAGTTTTCCAGAATTCCTCTGCGAAATCATTTTTCTCTTAAAAATTTCACTTTTATTTATTTTTTTATATTTCTCTCTCATTCTTTGTGTTTCTTTGGGGCATCCTTTAGGGCTTTCCCCACATCCGAAATAGCCATTGTCAACAGTTTTCCACTCTTGGTTAGAACTTTTAGTCAAAAGCAGTTCTTAGGCACAAGTTCCCAGGTTCCCCACTGTCTACAGCGTTGGAAGGAAACACCGTGGGCCTTTGCTCTTGGACTGGGAGTATCATGTAACAGTTCAGACATCTCCTGAGTGCTGCATGCATGTATTCAGGTTAAAACAAGAAGAAAAATTCTTCACCCCTTTCTGTGTTTCTCTTTGCAACAGGGTCCGTATTCCACTGAGGCACAAAATCTTGATTTTTTTTTGACTATTTAACACCATCTCCATCACTAGCGTCCAGCCTAAGCTGCCATTTCTCCTCTTGGTTTTTTTTTTCTAAGAAAAATATTTTATTTATTGATTTTTGGAAACCATCTCCAAGCAAATCATTCACACCAACAACCTGATTCACTGGTGTTAATATAGCCAGTCTCAGAAACCTATAAAAAAATACACTTCTATAAAACAGTCCCATTAAATAAAAAAAAAAAGAAAATACACTCTTATCAAACAGTTCAGCCATTGCCACTATTAATATATCCCAGGACAGTTCACTCAAACCCTCTAAAGCTCTGTCTTCTCATCTTTAAAAAATGATGAAACGAAACTTGAACATATCCATAGTCATCATTCATTATTAAGTTTTATGATTTCAATACCCAAAAGAAAACTCTTCTCGCTGACTTCTTCAACCTGCAGTACGAAATTCAGAGAAAATGTAAGACACCGAATGTGTGCAAGACACTCGTGCAGAAGCAGCCCTCGACACCATCTCTAAGATACATGTGGAGAAATCACCCATCTCTCCTCTTATCTGGACTGTGATGAGCTCACAGGGACTCTTCCTGCTTCCCTCTTGCCTGCGGTCCCTTCTCTACACTAAAGCCTGGCTGGTCTACGTACAGCCTAAATGAGATCATCTCTTGGAAACGCTCGGCTGCATTTCTGTGGCGACTAGAATGAAATGCTTTCTCTTCACCCGGGCTTGGGAGGCCCCACCACATGTGGCCCTTGTGTGACGCCGGTCTCTCCATCTCCCCTGCCCACTCTTCGCCAGCGGAACCATCTCTCTGACTCTCTGCTCTGCCGAGCTGCTTCCTGTCTTAGGGTCTTTTCCGTTGCAGGTCCCTGTCCCTGAACACCTCTCTCCCACGTCCTTATGTGGCTGCTTCCTTCTCACCATTCCACTCTCAGCTCAAGTGCGCGCTTTCAAGGCCTTCTCAGACACCTTGTGTGAAGAGCCCTCACTGTCAACTCACCGCTCTCTGTACCTTCACAGATCTTTTTCTTCCCAGCACTGGCAGCTGAGACACTGTTGTTTCTCATTCCCATGTTTTTGAGAGGAATGTGAGCTCTATGATGCAGACATCTTATCTACCACATTCACTAGTACCTTGAACAGCATCTAAGACAGAATTGACATTCATGAATATTTATTGATGAATTATTGTTGAAAACTCCCTCTCCCACATCCAATCAATTTTCATATTCTATTGATTTTTATTCCTAAATATTTCTTGTATCTGTAGAGTTTTCATTGTTCTTCTCCATCTTAGTCTAAGCTTTATGGCTTCAGTCCTAGGCTCATTCTGACTGACGTCCCCATATTTCTTTGCCTCTTCCTTCAATTCATAATGTCAGCTTCTTAGGAAGAGTGCTTTGGTCACATGATTTTCAGGCTTTTTTTTTTTTTAAGATTTATTTTATTGTTCTTGACAGATACAGAGAGATAGAGATAGAGAGGGACAGAGAGAAAAAGGAGGGTCCAGAGTAGTCTCCATAGTTGTACATCATTATTTTCCACATGGTTTTGTTCCACACAGGTGGGCAGGGGCCATGCAGGGCAGGAGCTGGGCTGGGGGCCTCCTGCATTGGGAGGCACACCCGCCTTGAGCCAGGTGCCAAACTAAGGTGAGAACTGAATTGAGGGCCTCCTGCATGGGGAGCACACCCCAGTAAAGCATATGGGTCCACACAGGCCAGGGCTGGGATTCGACCCTTGATCCCTGGGGCTGCAAAGTGAGTGCTTAACCTGCTGAGCCATCCTGGCTTCCTGATTTTCAGGCTTAAAACTTGACATTCAGTGGGTTTCAATAGCCTGAAGTTACCAGGTGAGCCATCTCAAAACCTCCTTTTATTATGACTGCCCCTGTGTACTAATGTCATTATTATTAATAGACTTACTTTTCTCTGACCACAGTAGTTAGCATATGATCTAAGACTCCATTTCCCTGGACTAGTCTTGCCCTTAAGCCCATCATTGAATACTCAGAGAGGAGGTTTTTTTTTCTTTTTGCTGGATTGTGAAGCTGAAGAAGTTGAGTCTGGTGAAGACCAAGCTCTCGGCCTCGTGGTGGTAGCTCATCTGCAATAAGACAGGAAAACAAAACAAAACAAAACAAAGCAAAAAAACAATAAAAACAAACAAGAAAAAAAACAGAAGAAATTTGAAGTGATTACAAGAGTGAAAAAGGAAGGGGCAAAAAGAGCCAGTAATATCATTTGAGTGCTTGGATGCAACTGTGTCTGAATTTAATTATACCCTTTACTTATCAACTGGAGGTGCCAATAAGTCCTTATTTTTGAGTGACTTACTTTGGTGTGGGCTTCTGTCACTTTCAGTTAGGATTTCTGATCAATATGACTTGGCTTTCAGACCTTTCTACAATTGGATCAAATCTTACTTCTCACCCTCATCTGTCTTCTACTCACCACTGTTCTCAGTGTATATTCCCAATTGTGATTCATACTTTTCCACCTCTGACTTTTATTTCTCTCATTGCCATGATGGGATGGTTCCTCTTCTTCTGTTTAAGTCCTTTATGTTCTTTAAAACTCAGCTTAAATATTTCCTTCCCTATGAAGTCTTGGAGAAGACTCAGGATCTTTCCTTCCCCTAAAGCCTTCTAGTATTTCTTGTGTGTGACCTTTAAAGTAACCATATACTACTTTATGATGTTGCTTCTATTAATCGTTTATATTGTAGGTCATGATGTCAAAAATGCAAATGCCTGTAGGGGTCAGGTATCTGATGTACATAAATGTGTGTACTGGGCGAGGATAATATGATGACAAGTGGTGACATGGGAATAGAAAGGTGCATATTCTGCCTAATGGCATTCTGATTTAAATTTTTTAAATCCAGTGTTTTGACCCAACGAGGCATGCAGGTTGGATCTAGACCCTAGTAGTTAGTTTGCAACCTCTTCATATATTTATAAGCAGTTACTTTTTATGTCTTATTTGTTTAAACATATTTTAAGGATATTAAAGTCAGGGACCTTGTATTTATGCATTCTTTATCTCCTGCAGTGCCTGCACCATAACAACTACTCAGTATGTAGCTGGATTGATGGTGCTGGGTGTGCTGTAAGGTTTATTAACTATGTTATTTTCCACACCATCCCTCCACCTTGAGCTCTTAATCAGATATTATGTTTTGGAGAGGAGAAATCAAGGTTGGGTAGTTGTCCTTATTCTCCTCTAGGGGACCATCAATGTGACATTCCTTAGAAACGTCATTTTGGAAAAGAAATTTAAAAATTTTTAGGAGGACAAAAAAGTTTTCAAGTTTATAACATGTTGTTTCTGCCCATATGATCAATCAACTATCACATTTTGGAAGTGGAAGGAGACCTTACAAGTCATGTATTCCGATCTTTCTCCCAAAGCAGAGATGCTATCTATAGAGCCATGGCAGATGGCATCTAAGTGAGTATTTCCAGGGGTTGCAAGCTCAGCCTTTAGTTGAGAAAGCCCATTACTTTGTAGGACAGCTCTTTTTAGAAAGTTCATTCTCATGGCTAGACAGAATTGACCCCTTAAACTTACTGTTTTTAGTTCTGTTTAAAAGATATACAACATCTGCTTGTTTTAAACATGCACTGGTATTCAAGAAGACAAACGAAAAGGTAATAAAAAGAAGTTAGACCAAGCTAAACTTTCTTTACGCTTTGACTTATCATGACTTCTTAAGAGATCTGTGTGGGATGTACAAAGATGGACAAGGACATAAATAACTTCTAATTATGCAATGCTTGGGTTTAGGAAGCACTTTCAGTTCATAAAGTTGTATGATTCTTATAACGGCAAGCTACGGTATCTGTTATTGTCCTGATTTTTGTACCCATGCCACTATTACCTCGGGTTTTCAAAAGGGAGGCAACTTCTGCAACCCTATCCTCCACCAGGAGAGGGCATTACTGGAGTCAGCTCTCCAAATTTCTCTCTGCCTTTTTATTCTCCCTTCTAACCACTCTAAGCCTGAGATCCAGGAAGTGCTACTGTATGTCTCATGTGTCTCCTCTCGAGTCTCCTTTAGTTTGTTCTACTTTCATTATATAAAATATCATATAAAAGCCCATTTTATTTTATGTTTTTAATTCTCAATAGCCCTAAATGATCTCTAATTTAATCAAGCTCCATCTATTCTTTGGAAGCAATCTTATAATTGGTGTAGAAAAATATATGATAGGTTGTGATATGGGATGACATGACATAGTATTAGTTTTAAAGTTTGTTTAACCAAACCTTTCACCTTACGCATTATTCTTTCATGTGTTCACAGTGTAGGGAGTCGGTACCAAAATGCTGAGCTGCCCAGTAAAGTTTCTCTAGGTGTCTGGGCAGAGGCTTGCACTGAGGGACTATGAAACCCCCACAGACAAATCAGGGCCCTTACTTTGAAAAGGATTACGATCATTTTTCCATGGATAATACTAATATAAAATACTTGTTGCCAATTTTTCCCTGACAAAGGAAAATGCCAGACTGAATAGTGGAGATAGAAATGACTCTACTCCTAGTTCACCCAATTATTAATGACCAGGCGTAGTGCAGATGTCACTTGTTCTGGTCCCCACAGAGAGAGGGTGTACTTCCACTCACCCCAAATTCATTCGGATGTTAAAGCTGGTCATGCCCACACGCACCGTGGGGGTGGGAAAGGTCTGCTGCTCACATACGTCAGAATGGGGCAGGCTTGTAAGTGAGCAGGCCTGAAAATGGGGTGAAAGAGTAGGCGGGGGAGATTGGCTCGGCTTTTGTGGTGATTGGGGGGTGGGGCTGCAGTGAAGGTTCCCTCACGTGGCTGGGCTTCCATGTTGGACCTTCAGACTGGCGCCAGTGGAGGGAGCCCCTGGGTTTTCTTACCAGCTTGGCCAGATGTGGAGCAGAGGGGAAGCGGGGCTGGTGGAGCTTGAAAACTGGCAGCAGCCACATATCAGACATGGAGTCAGACTCTATTATAGTGAGAAGTTTTGCTTTTCAGTAAAATTCAGCTTTTCTGGGCAGGTGCGCAGTCCCCAGGATGCAGAGCTCACAGACCTACCAGTAATCGCCTCTCTTTTACTTCTTGCTGCATTTCTCTCTGCCCTGTAGGATCCTGCCTGTACCCCAACTCTGCAGAAATGTACTAGTTAAACTTTTGACTCACACTCTTGCTTCTCTTACTAAATTTGGATTTCTGCTTATATATATTCATGTTTAAGCACATATGTTTGTACTATACACATGTGTGCATAGACAAGAGGAAATTCCATTTCCTTTCTTTTCCTTTGGGTTAGGAGTGTGTATTGACTTTGTGGAATCATGGAGGCAAGTTGTCAATGATGGATGAGCAGGACATCCTTTCTGGAGGAAGGAAGAGTGCAGCGAGTGCTGTGTGAGAGGGCAGGTGCATTTTGCCACCTTTTCCACATGTACAGTGTTTGCATGGTTATCTACTAAGGCTGAGCGCTTCAGTGAGGCTATTCGGAGATTGAGCGTTGAGTAGAATGGAGTCTTTGTGAGGACCACCATGCCATTAAAAAGAGCATCACTGGAATGTTTGGATAGCTTGGTAGTTGAGTGCTTGCCCAGTAACAGCAAGGTCTAGGGTTTGATTCCCAGCCACGGCCCATGCAACTCCATATGCTGAACAGAGGTACAACTGGTGACCACCAGGATGGCTCGGTGGTGAACGTTCTCACCTCCCATGCAGGAGGCCCCCTGTTCAGTTCCTGCCTCTCATGGCCCCACACCCACCTGTGTGGAATGAAACTGTGTCACAACTAATGATGTACAACTATGGAGACTGCTCTGGGCCCTCTCCCACCCTCTCTCTCCCTTCTTCAAGCAATAAAAATTTTTAAAACTAATTAAAAAAAAAAAAGCATGATTCACAGCAAGTATGTTCTATACAGACACAGCTCAAAATCAAATGCTTTCTGCACTTGTAACTTTCAGAAACCGTAAGGGGCTATTGAAGGAGAATTTGACTGGTAAAGAGATTATCTGATCCTAGATTTTCAATAGGTGTTTTTTGGATGCAGCTTTGTTGTTTTCTGCTACTGTTTATGCTTGTTTTATCTCAGGTTTTTTTATCTTTATCATGGAAGCAGCTCTGGATAGATGTCAGGCAAAGAAGCTACTTCTCGTTCATTCCTTACAGTCAAACAGTATTAAAAATAGAAAAATTTTGTTGAGACATTATACCAAGTGATTAAAGGTGTTTGAAATTAAAGCTTAGCACAATCTTACTAATGATTTGAAAATATTGAAATTAAGATCTGTCAGGTGCCAGGTGCCTAAGGAACAGAGCAAATCACATAAGTAGGCAAAGTCTCAGGTGAAATTCACTCCATTTCAACTAATTCATGCAAGTTCGATGTTTCTGCTGGGTTTAGAGATGGGTTGTAGTCAAGAGTGCCAACTTCAGAAGGACTCAAGACATCCGACTTTGCTTCAAGATTTGAGGCAAGCCCTTGGCTGACTACAGTTGTTACTTTCTCACAGATTATATGCCAAACATTGTCCTTGCTGCCAGTATAAACACACAATGTGAGAGGCTGTTATAGTGCCCACTGCAGCACACTTTCGCCATGAGGTTTTGAAATCAGTCCTGTTTTTACTCAGCATTGGCATAATGCCTTCTGCTGGGAGAGCTCTTTGAAGTTTCGCTTGTTAATGATCTTTCAAACAACCCAGTGAGATGGGTTACTTAGTACTCCTGGCACTGCCTCACAGCCTAGACCACAAAAGCAGAAGGAGCTCATTGGACTTGAACCAGATTACGTTTTATTACAGTATTGAGAACTGAAAACTCTGGAGTTACCAATCTGTTGTTTAGTTAGCTGGCTTATGCTCATTCAAGTCTCATTATTTGTAAGAACTCAAGAGGATTGTGAGATCCCTGAAAGGTGCATCTTAAATAGGAAGCCAATCAGAGGAATTGGTTGTGCTCACTGTTCTCTCAGGAGAAATCCTCTTCAGTGGATGGCCTACTACAGAGTTACTTTACTTTACCCTTCCCTCCTATTTTGTATTTTCCCATCTATAATGCACAGGAAAAATTTCTATAGGATGTTAACCAGAATTTTCTTGGTGTTGCAGAGAAAATACTTCTGAAATATCTGTGGAAAGTCTTCATTTTGACAAGTCAAAGTATTGGATATGGAAGCTAGAGAGCCAAGAAAGACTGTCTTCAAGCTAGGAGGCAGTCAGAGAAAAGACCGATAGCAGAGGTGGTAAGAAATACCCAAATGAGGACTTTTTGTGGTGCAGACCTTGGTATGATTAGAGCATCAGGCAAATTTGGATCAGACAATACAAACAATTTACAGGGCTTTTTGGTAGATATGAACTAGAAGCTTTATTAGGAAATTGAGTGTCCATGTAGAACATTTTTAGCTGCTTGGCAGAAAGCCTTGGCCTGTTTGAAAGAATTCAGATGCTTTGGGCGACGGCTGATGTGGAATCACTTTTTATAGTACAAGTTCTGTCGTGTGGCACAATTTGTGAATTTTCTCAAAAAAAGTGACAGTCAATGGAGGCCTGTGCTTGTGGGTTTTATCTGTAAAAATAAAAGGCCTAGCTTCTATGAAAGATATAATTCACAGCTTATCAACATTCAGAATAGAAAGGAATTTCAGTGCTGTGTTAGGGAAGATGAATGAACTGGAGAATTGTTCATGATCAGCTTCCAAACTTATGGAACATAACTGAGAGAACCAAAAAATGAAGTTTTGCAGTATTTGTTGTCAGCATTAGAAAATAGTCATAAAGAGATTTCTAGGAAGCCGTAAGGCAGCTAAAGACTTCTAGATGACATAAAATGTTTTCAAGATTCTTAATTGCAGTAGGGGACTTTCTTCAACATGTCCCATCTCTTTCTTGTCCTGAATTATCTGCTCTTCTTTAGGGTATCTACTATCTTTCAAGACTCAGCTTACATTCTGCCTCCTCTATGTAGCATTCCCTGATTACTTCATGGTTGGGGAACTCCAAGACCACTTTCAACCTTCATGCTTCGATAGAAGGACATACAGGGGTCAGAAAAAGCTGTTAACTCATGGCTACAGGTTATTATACTGAAAGGGTGCAGAGTAAAATGGGCAAAGGGAAAAGGCACCCAGGATGCAGTCTAGAAGAAACTAGGCCTGAACTTTCAGGTGTCCTGTCTCGGGGCATGACGTGGATGTGCTAATTCTCTCGAACTGATGTGCAACAGTATGTCAAGTATAGTCAACAGTGGAAGCTCACTTAGCCTTGGTGTCCAGAATTTTTATTGTGGTTTACTTGCATAGGTGTGACTGAGCTCATCTACTCAGACTCTAGCCCCAGAGCAAAAATAGGCATTCACTGTGAATCACATTGTTAGCACAAACTATCTGATCCAACTGGTACTGGGTGGCCCAAGGCTCCAGGAACTCAAAAGCACTGTTATCAGGCAGAATATTCCAAGGCTCCAGTTTAACTTCCAGGAGCCAACCAAGAACCAGTCCTGAAGTAGGAATTTTGGGGGGGACTGTGTGGGATTTGAACAAATTAAGGCTATTGAGTTACCACTTTTCCACAAACTCCACATCCCTGGCTCTTGGTCGAGGCTCCCTACTTAAAATGAACATATTTTTCTGAGTACTTAAATTTAGTATAGCATTAATATAACATATATAGCAATAGGATCAGTGTGAATATACCGAACATTTGGAGGATCTGGTGCAAGGTAGGAATAAACTTAAAGAGACAACCTGTAATGCCATCCTGTGATGGCATTACATACATTTTCATATATTTGTTAATTGATTACTTGCTGTCCCTCTCGATCTGTTGTTACTTGTACCTTGTGATAAACGTATGCAGAACTATTAAGCATAGAAATTAGCTGTTGTTTAGCTAAATTCATTTCTTCTGCATAGGCCAGTCATTTTTAGTGTTATATCCTGAAGAGGCTTTAACTCCATCTACCAATACATTTGATCATCAATATCAGTGTTATTGCATAACTAATTGTCAGTGTTAAACCATACTATAATATAGTCATAGTACAATGCGTTTTTATTATAGGACAAATCAGTAAGAATCACAGAGATATTTGCTGTGTCTTTCCAATAGCATTGGTCCTTGCCCATATACCAGGTATTATTATAAATTTTGGAGCAGGAATCATTAAAATTGACCATGGTTTGGTTATTTCTGGGTTACAAATCAGTTGAGAACAAAGCCAGTTACCTTGCCTGTGTTCAAAGTCTTGTATTGACACGGGTTTTGATTGTGTGCCGTTGTATAGCCAAACTCAACTGCCCGCTATGGAGAGGACATGAGTGCTATTCACAATAGTTCCTATCCCATATCTCTGGATATATCTTATTCTGATCTGTTTTTGGGGTGACAGCAGTCAGTGTGCATGCATGTAAATTAGTTGCCTCAAAGAACTTGGACAGGTTTGAAGATTCATAAGATCCCACGAGTGAGTCCCGTAAACCTCAGCAGCTGGATGGAAAGCCATTGCCCCATGGCTCCTTCAGCCTCAGTCTGTGTGAAAAGAATCGAGATGTGCGTGGGTCAGGATACAAGCCCTTTCTCAGTGCTGGAGCCTAGTGTGGCTCAGTGTCACTTCCAGCTTTCCTAAAGCCACTTTCCTAAAGCCTTGACTTCTCTCCAGGCTGACGCTTGCCTTCCTCCTGGATGAGAAGGCCCTCTACTCTTTATTCTAGTTGATACATCTTTCTCCTCTGAATACTGAGGTCATAGTGAATTCAGCTTGTCCTGTGACATCTAGACTGGAACCTATCTCTTTTAAAACACCTTCTGTCTTGTGAGCCACCATTGTTTAACCCATCATGCATGTTGTTGCCATTGTGTACTAATGGCCTTCAGATACACATCTTTAAGTCAAAATGTTGAGTCTCGTACTCAGGTTAGCTGAGTGGCCACCACACCTAGATGCTATGTACTGGTAGTTTGAGAATGCTGTAAGACTTCCCATAGCCTTCCTTATCTCAGGGCTGGGCTGCTCTCCAAGGGAAATTAGACTCACTATGTGAAGCTTCCTGCCTTATTCTCATCAGAAATCCATTTTTTTTTTTGTATTGTATTTAATAGCTTTTCACTCACAAAAATGCGAGTAATAATGTACTTGTATATAGCACATTGTGGCATGTCAGCTATGCAGCTACTGTGTTTTCTTCATTATAACCAGGACCTTTCTAAGCATTAGGTCATCGGGTTTACAGTTGCACAGTGACAGGGAGCCAGGAGTTATACACTTCATAGTTATTAGAAATTTTATCCCAAGTAATATACTTTGTGGTAAATGTAACTTGAACAATAAGAGTCAAAAGCTATTGCCACATTACTGAAGTTCCAACTGGTCATCATCACATCATCAGTGTGATGATGAACTTGAACCAGTCAAGTTCATCATCACGTTGTATGACCAAGTGTCTCCTGTCTCCCAGAGCAATGCTGCTCAGGGTTGCAGGCAGCCCTTAGACCTTGTGAGATTCCAAAACCAACGGTGGTCTTGACAACCACAGGACTTCATCCTGGCGTAACTGTGCGGGGACGATATCATTCTCTTACTCTGAACCCCTCTCGAGGCTCCGGTGTAATACTGGATTTCCTTTGTTACATAATCAATTTATTCATTCTTTTACCGTCAGCTTCTTTTCTCCACATTTGTCGTGGATTTTAACCTAAACTTGGCTGTCTTTGGAAGGGGCATTAGGTTCAGCCACTGTACTTCTCTAGATAGTCCTCAGGAATATCTGTTGAGCAAGTACCTCCCCTGAGTCATTCCTGTTCATATAGGGTGGGGTTACATAGGTACAGTGGGGTATCTCTATTGCTAGCTGGTACAGCTCCATTCGCTGTCACCCCAGTTTTTCCAGATGGGACAAAGGCACTGTAAGTTATTTGTGTGGGAGCACGCTGTCTCTCAGATAGCTTCCCAATTGATTGGTTGATTGACTGGTTGGTTGATTATGGGACAGTCTTGGACAACTAATAGAAAGTGGTTTTATTTATTTTCTTTAATCCCTATGTAAGATGTTCTCCATGCTTTGATCACATTTCAGACAGATTGTATAATGTTCTGGTTTCTTTCTATAATGAAGAACAGTCTCTTTTCTGTAATGGTGACTCTTTCAAATATTAAAAAGAAATCCAGTCTAAGTACAAAATTATTTATCATGTGCATTTGACAGAATCTCTACTCTTCGCAGTGGGGAGAAGGTACACTCAATTGTATTTTGTCCCTTCTCCTCCACAAGCTGGTGAAACCTTACATAAGTGGTGCTGCTCTCTTCTGGGGCTGGATGCCTCAGATAGTAGGTTGCCTTGTGGGCACGTACAGAGGTGGCATAATTTATTGGGTAATTTGGCAGTCCGTCCAAACACCAGCACGTTGCACACGTGTAAATTACTGACTTCACACACTCTGGTTAACTAATCTCCTGGACACACGCTCATTTCCTACCCCTTTCAATATGTTCTGTAATCTCGTACTGTGACTTGTCCTCATCCTCACCCAGGTGGATAAGGTGTCTGCAGCAATGGCCCAGGACCTGCTACCCTCCTGGCCTCAGAAAACAAGACCACCTTTGCCATACTTCATAGTGGGAGTTCAGACTGACCCACTACTGCCCTCTCATTTGCTCTTGTTGTCATGGTTGTTACCTCTCTTCAAAATTTCCTGGACAAGAGAGCTCAGGTGTCTCTGGGCTCATATAATGCCCAGACTCCAGAGTTCCCAGGTCAGGTTGGTTAGGAACCCTGTTGCTGCATACTTCTGTGATGACAGAGCTCAGAGACTCGCTGGCTCCTGCACTCAGTCCTACAAGTGTTCAGCTTGGGAGTGATGGGCCAGGTCCCCAACTTCATGTCCAGCCTCCTGAGTGCTTCTCTGGATCCCCACTCCTTGATCTCAGAGTGACAGGTGCACCTTCTCTCTGCTCCCAAGGCCACAACAGTCTCCCTTCTGGCTACAGACTGTCTTTCTATTGCTGATTGAATTCCCATAGAGAATTCCTAAGCAGGTTGGAAGTGGCAGCATCACAGTTATAGCATCCCAGCTGAATTGGTCTAAGGAAAGGGCTGTGCTTTTGCAGGACAAGTCCTGTGAGAAAGGCATCCCCACATCTCTTCTATCAAATTTGTTCATTCTGCGGGCAGGGTGAGGGAGCTGAGGTACACCATTCTGTGTTCCCTTTAACCAGGTTCTCAGATACTAACATTTACAATGAATTTGGCAAATTTGGACATTAGTATGTTTGAAAGAAATAGAAAAGGGTAAAGATTTCTCATAGCTTCTCTGGAAATTTCAGCTGGGAGGCCAATTTAACAATAAACACTACCTTGTCTCAACTTGAGTTGGCTGTAGTCATTAGGTGTGCTGATGGTGTAATCTGAAGCAAACAAATCCCTGAATATAAGTGGATTTTGGTCATTTTCTTTTTCATAATTACAATTTTATAATTTCAAGGAGGGAAGTGCTGGATGCAGAGGCTCCAATCAGGTCATCTTCCTTAATTTAACTGAGTAGCTTTCTTTCTATAACTATTAATCCGAAGTCTGTGTCTGAACCTGGGATTTCTCTGATTGAAGCTGGGCAATGTGAAATTGTAGCTCTGTGTTTTTCAATACTTGCACAGATTTTGGGTTGGCCTACCAACCCCACTGTGTTTCTTACACAATTAAGTGCCGGGTGAGCTTGGCAGCAATAGAGAGAGTTAGCACCTGAATCCCTGAGCTGGGTTCAGACACACCTCCGGAAGTAGGAACTTATAAAGTTCTTTGAGTGACTCAGGAGAAAAGCATTTTGGTCTAAATGAAATACTCTGTAGTTTATTGATGGCCTCAAATGATAACTGCAATTTTCCCATTTGCTTTTAAGATTTCCCGTGAAAAATATCTCAGTTCATCTCTTTCATGGTCGTAGTGTCCTAGAAAATAGTGACAGAGTTTATGACACATTGCTAGGTGCTTGGATATTATTTTAATACAGGAGAGTGACTTCCTATGGAGCTTAGACTATAAGCTTTGGGAGAACATTGTGTCTTGTTCCTTATTATCTTTCCGTTTGCTCACACCCAGGGCTGCTCTATAATACATACTTAATACGTGTTTGCTGAATAGAATCAGACTCGTGCACTTACTCCATACCAAGTTCTGTTCTGAGTATTCTACATATATAACTCACATGTCACAGAAACACTTTGAAGTAGGTGCTATTATTATCTCCGTTTTATGGCTAGGAAATGGAAGCAGAGAGAATTAAGCAACTTTACCAAGTGGCTGAGCTGAAATTCAAACACAGGTTCTAGGTCAAGAGCTTGTATGTTCAATCACTCTACTAACCTATCACTCTTCCTAAGTCTAAGTATTGGGTGACCTATTGACATTGGAGAACTATATGGCTGTGTCTTTCTGGTGTCCCTGGGTGAAGAGGTCAAAAAGTACAAACTTCCAGTTATAAAATAAATAAGTCATAGGCATGTAATATATAGCATGGTGACTATAGATAATAGTACTACGTTTCATATTTGAAGGTTGCTAAGAGAGTAGATCTTAAATGTCCTCATTATAAGAAAAAAATTTTTATGTCTAGGTATGGTGATGGATGTTACCCAGAACAACAAAAAAAAGAGGTCTTTGGTAGATCTTTGCAGACCAAAGTTTTCCAAGGCAGGATCTGTTGTCAGCAGATATTTTATCAATAGATATTTTCTCAGTAAGTAAAGCTTTTGACTATCAGCTGAGGCTCTAATCCATTCTTAATTATTGATTAGATGTTTTCCTTGGAAATTTCACATTTAGAATGATGCAACATTAGGGTCCGTGTGCTATGCAGTTACAGCCCTCTTGCTATAATATCTTGCTTGCCCATTGCCCTGCTGAACGTGGACTGACACTAGGGCTCACTTGAGAAAGACAAGCTGCCAGAGGCTTAAGCAGACACCCATAGCTAGGGGCCAATAATGCAATTAAGACAATGGAAAGAAAGCCTCATTAGGAGGGACAAATGACTAACTGACCTAGAGCAGAGCAAAGATGCTAAGGAGATTGAAGGTAGAGAAGATTCAAACTTTTACACTAGAGAAAACTGCAAAAAGGAGAAAGATGGCATGTCCAATAGGTTTAGGAATAAGCTAGCTTATGTTTATTAGGGGAGCCAGGAGGAAATCATACCCAGAAATCTCAGTGAGAGGCCAAAGTGGGGCTAGGAACCACCCATATCTCTGCTTTTCGGATTTTGTAAGCTTCTGCCACACGCAGAGCTGATGTATTAGTGCGGAAGTCCTTAATAAAGGAAATGCTGACGGATCCAGTTCTTTACTGCAATCTTTTGGCACATCAGGTTTGAGGCCTCCTCTATCCATAAATCCTGCGATGTAGTCTTAAAATAATTCAAAACAATATTGTTATCTCTGTCAACTGCCATGAAAGGACCAGCTACTATAATCCGTCTAATCAAAACTACAGGCATTCCACCCATTCATTTACCATTCCGCAAATATTTATTGAGAGCCCAGGTTAAATACATAAATAACTGAAGCCAGAGACATATTGGGAAGTTATCGCTCTGCTATGAAAAAACAGCTACTCATTTTTTAGAGCGCTTGTTATGATCTGTAGAACTGTTTAGGAAATAACTTTAGGGTTCATATAAATCTAGCTCTTAAATCTGTACAAAGACTATCCTTGCAAAATTTCTGGGTCTGTTTTATGCTACTCTAGGCCAAAGCCGTTCTCTCCTTTGCTTGCTCATAACTCAGCTGGCATCTTTATATTCGGTTTCCATCCTCAAATGCAGGACAGTCTGGCTGGAGAACTTTCTGTGGATGATCTTGTGTAGCCAAGTCTGCCAGTGCCTTGAAAGGAAGATTAGGGACGAAAAAGTGAAGTGAGAATGAAAGTCATTGGTTGGGGAAAAATGAATGTTTGGTGGTTGTTTTTTTTCCTTTTCTTTTTTCTTGTTTTGTAAATTATCTGGACTTAATCTGTGGAATCTTGTGTGTGGCCACTTATGTCTCTGGTCAGTTTATTTGTTCTTACTGTTTTGTTATGTTTTGGTTTTTTTTGACAGAGAGAAACAGAGAGACACAGAGAGAAGGGGGAGGGCCCAGAGCAGTCTCCATAGTGGACAGCATTAGTTTTCCATATAGTTTTACTTCACAGGTGGGTGTGGGGCTGCTCAGGGCAGGAACTGGGCCGGGAACCTCCCACATAGGCCCCGGCAAGAACTGAACTGGGGGCACAGCCCAGTTCAGCATGTGGGTCCGCCTGGGCCGGGGCCAGGATTTGATCCTCGGTCTCCAGGGCTGCAAAGCAAGCGCTTAACCTGCTGAGCCATCCCAGCTTCCGCTGTTTTTAATTTTTTTAGCCAGGCTTCACAGGGTTTGCTCCTGTGTCTGAATAGCTCACTGGCCAGCCAGTGACTTGCAAAGAGGTTGTCCTCACACGCTTTGAGTTCGTCAGGCTTCAACCCTCTGCTGAGGTTGGAAGTGTCCTCCAAGTTCAGCCATTTTAAATCTGTCTGGGCTTCTCTTTTCTGCTGGGGGTCTTGGCGTCTCTGCACGTTCATGTGTCTTGTAGTCCACGGATGTATGGAGGGCTTTCCCAGCCCTTACCCATTTCTGACCACAGC
The DNA here is from genome assembly GCA_004027555.1 of Craseonycteris thonglongyai. Taxonomy (NCBI): domain Eukaryota; kingdom Metazoa; phylum Chordata; class Mammalia; order Chiroptera; family Craseonycteridae; genus Craseonycteris; species Craseonycteris thonglongyai. The sequence continues at coordinate 22,952 of PVKE010009476.1, forward strand.
CTCAGGTCTTTTCTTCTTGACTTCTACTGTGACCATCCCCTTTAGCAGAAAGACATGAGTTGTCCCTGCCCCGACCTCCACCCAGACCCCAACTCCAGATAAAGACCCTTCAAAGGGATCAAAGTGGCTGCATTTCTAACAGTCCTTGTTCTGCTACGACTATGGCTCTTGTTTGCTAAGTGGGAGTTGGCATGCGACCAGCCTCAGGCTGCAAGACCATAGACTGTGCTTACCTGCAGCTTTATAGTTCTTCACGATTGAATGCTTCCTGAGGCTTGCCTGCCTTAGGTCTATTTCCAAAGCACTGAAATCGTTATGACAATTTTGACCAGTTCTACACATTTTATACATTTTGAAGATTTGCTGACCCTTTCACCCTGCTATAGCTACACGTTCATCTCCTATATACTTTTGCCCATTGTTTTGTTTTCCATTTTTCTTTGTTTTAATTTATCTTTTATAAAAATTATGAGTTGAGTTTTCCTTTGTGATCTAGTGTTAAATATTTTTTTCCTTTTAAATAAGTGACTAAACTTATTTACAGTTACTCATTTAATACATAAGTTGTATTTGATCTCAGTTCTTTTGTATTATTTAATGTCATTTTCTCTGCTGTTGTAATGTTTTTAAAGTCTTAACTGTGATCCCTTTTGGTCTATAGTTTGTGTTTGTGCATGGTTATTTTTATAGCATTTAGTGAAGTTTATATTTTTGTCCTAGTAGTCACCTTTATAATTAAATCTCTATATAATAATAGTTTTAGTCTTGTATTGATTTGTACAATAAACAACCATATTTTTTTCTCATTTTCTTTCTCCTTTTTACAGCTCAATTTTAGTTAGTATTTACTTAGTGTTTACATTTGTATTTTAACTATTAACTTATACAAGTGAAATAATAAATATCCTCTATCTCATACCTTTTAACCTCTTTTTTTCTCCAAATAGTTATATGATTCCTACATTATGAGGAGATACACTATTTTCATTTTATCACCTTAATCGTCACATTTCTTTTAGTCTTAGTTTTACAATTCTCATCTCAGTGCCAGTCTTTTTACCATTTTTGCTACTAGGAATTTCTTGATTGGCTAAACTTGGTTTCCTAGTAGAGGGCTCAGGAAGAACCAGTGAGTGTCATACACTTTGCACACTTGCATGTTCAAATGTTTCTCTGTAGCCTTGCATCTGAAGCTTCCATGAGTGGATGCATATTTCATCCTTGGCTTACACTTTCTTTTCTTGACTGTCATTTAGTGTTACCCCACTTCTGGTATGTTTCTGTAAAGATATTGAGACCACTTTGCGACCTTTCCCTTTGTAAGCAACTTAATCTTTTTGCCTGGCTCCCCAAAGATTCTATCTTTATCTTTATACTCCAGTAACTTTACCAAGATGTGTCTTGTTGTTAATATATGACAGGAACATGAAGAGCCCTTTGGTTTGGCGATTCAGGAAACTTTTCTTGAATTAGGCACTTAAATATTCTTTTCTGTTGGATTGTTTTATATTCCTTAGCACCTCCAATTATACATATTTTGGATTCGCTTGATTGCTTTCCATTATCATTTTCTCTGTAACCCCTTTAAACTTTTTTCTTAGGAATCTGCTTTTTTTTTTTTTTTTCTGTCCTTTTTGTCCCTAACAGTGTTTTCCGCAGGGACTATTCACTGTTTTGTTTTGTTTTTGGTTACTCCATTGATGGCTATTCCTCCTCTCTTCTGCTTATTTCATAAGCTTTGTTGGCTCGCATTTCAGTTTCTCCTGTTGTTTCACCATTGTTTACCTGAAGTTTGCATTTCTACTTTATGATCTTTCTTCATAAAAGTGATGTTTTAGTTTGCTAATGCTGCCATGACAAAGTGCAACGGACTGAGTGACTTAAACAACGAATGTTTTTCCTCACAGTCTGGAGGCTGGAAGTCTGCGATCAAGGTATTGGCAGGGCTGATTTCTCTGCGTGGCTTATAAGTGGCCGTCTTCCCTCTTTGTCTTTACCTGTCTTTCCTCTGTGTGTGTCAGTGTCCTGATGTCCTCTTTTTAGTAGGACACCAATCATAATGGAGTACAACCCAGTCCAACGATCTCATTTGGTATAACCGCTTTAAAAATGCTACCTCCAAATGTGGTCACATTCTGAACTACCGGGGATTAGGACTCTAACATGTGAATTTTGAAGGGGACACAATTCAGTCTATCACAGGTGATTACTTCACATTTTCTTTTTTTTTAATTCTTGTTAAATTATTTATGTTTTTATATGCTTGTTTGGCTATATTTTCTGGTAATTGTTCTTTATTTAATGGTGAAATAAAATTTTTTCTCCCCCATTTTTTACTTACAGTGTGTTCATATGGATCCTGTAGAGATTTTTAAAATTGTGCATTGAATGAGCTGAGAATTTACTGGGTTGTCTCTTTCCGTAGGGCTTGGGTGTGTGTTGTGGGTGGCAGGGGGGCTCCACAGAAGCCTTCCAGGCTTCTCAACGCAAAGGCTCTCCTGTCTGCTGCCGCAGAGCAAGACTGCTGCCCATAATCGTGACCCCTGAAAGGGACTCACCAGGGTGCCTTCCTCTCTGTTTCTTAAAATAAAATAAAACACAACCAGGAGAGTTTGTTATGTCAGCTTTCTCACTGGCATTTTGGCACTATTTTTACAAACCAGTGTGTAGGTTTTGTGGTTCACTGTATGGTGTCACTTGCAGGGAGTTTGGTGTTTTTGCGGCACTTTACATGGTCTGTATCATCGGGCCCTGTCAGCGCTCTGAGCCTTTTCTTTCTGCGTGACCTCCTGTGTGGCTTTTGTTTTATTTCTGCTAATTTTGGAAGGCTTTATGCATGTTTATGACTCAGTGGGTTATGCATTTCTCCCAGCTTTACTGAAAACAGAGTTCTAAGTTGTTGTTTTCTTGAGTTTTAAGATGAGGAATGGAAAGGTAATTCGTACTCAGCTGTGTTTATGCTGGATGTCAACTGGTAACTTACGGTTTACTGCCTGCCCAACACAGGGCTAAGTACCACACATACGTGACATCCTCTTTAATTCTCACCCGAGTGGCAAGATATAGGATGATAGATATTGCAGATTCGCTCTTTTATATCCGTCCTGTCTCCCTCTTAGAATGTTATATTGCTGCTATAGCTGAACACTGAGTCCACATTTTTCACACTTCCTTACAACGTAGGTTTGTGTATGAAGGGATGTGCTTCCATGCTGTTTAGAATCCAGACGAAGTTCAGGTCTATATTCTGTCATTTCTGCAAGGACTGTGGGGAGGCATTTGTTGTTGCATAGCGGTGCTTAATGGGTGGTTGTACGAGGTAGAATGCAGGCCACCATTTTCTGGCCACACGTTCGGCAAGCCTGCAGTTGTGGTAGCAGTTTTGGATTTCTAGATTCTAGTAGAAGTGGCATGGAATCAGCTGTTGGGACAACCACTTTCTGATCCCCGTAATTCCAAATTATGCCAGAGACAGCAAGGCCCAAGGAGGCCCAAGGAGTGGTGCTGTTCTGGGTGGTGTCACTTCCAGAATTTCAGTTCTGAACCTGCTCCGTCAGCCTTTCACAAACTTCTCTAAATACCTAATTTCCTTCTGGTTAGGATGGGATGCTATCCAGGATGGTGTCTGATATTTGAAACTGTGAGGGTTAAAAAGTGACTACTTTTCTCCCGCCTTCTAATTTTTTTTAGCTGGGCTAGTAATCAAATTAACAGAGACAGATGAACAGGAGAAAATAAAAATTTTAATACGTGTACATGGAGAATTCACATAGGCATGAAAATTTCCAAGACAGTGAGGGAACATTAGGCATATGAGACATTTCTGGAGAAAGAAGGGGGAAAGGGTGTTAGATTTCAGTAGGGAGAATGGGTGATTTATGGGTATGAAGGAAGAGGGGAAAGAACACATAGCAGGCAAGTTCTTGCTAGGCAATCAGAAACATTGGGGCATGGGGGGTATCTAGCTACCAACCCCCTCCGCAAGCCCTCCCATTTACCACACTTAATTCAAATGAAGCTGAGGGAACATCCTAAGATCTCTTTCCTGGATCAGATTTCTGTCTGAATCTCTTAGGCAGGAAAGGGGAGTGGGTCACATGTTTTTTTCTTATTTCTTAATAAACAACTTGTAAGTAGTACCCCAAAAGGTAGCTCAGGGTGGCAAAAGTTTGGCTCCCTTAAAAACTGAACTTTAGTGGGTAGATACTTCTATCACCATTTCATAGAGTGAACAGTCTCCTAACTAGTTAACAATGGAACTAGGATTTAGTGCAAGTTTGAGCCCAAAATCTCTCATCTAACTCCTGTGATTGATCACAGATCTCGAACACTTCTATAGGGTTTACTATGTGCCGGACACTGTTCTGAGCACGTTAAATTTGTTAGCTCCCTAATTCTCACAACAACTCTATGAGCCAGGTACTTTTTACAATTAATTACACAGATAAAGAACTAAGACACAGAAAGGCTGAGAAATTTGTTCAGAGCCATCGAGGTCTGCTCCAAAGTCCATGTTCTTAATGACTGGGCTGTTTTCATCTGAAAACTTAGGTTTGCCTTTATTTTACATTTAGGGTTTGTTTGTTTGTTTGTCTGTCTGTTTGTTTATTTATTTTTAAGATTCAGTCTTAACTTTGTGGCATAGATGTTGGTTATGAATTTTATTTTTATAGATTCATCAGTTTGAGCCCTATTTAAATTCTTCCTACTAGAATATCCTGAACAGCTCTTTAGTATGTTGCCAATGTAATGGACATGGCATTATCATAAGAATGATGGAGTATCAGGATTGGAAGAAGGCCTATTATCTAGCTCAAGGACTCCAATTGTCTCTATAAATTTCTTGCCTATTTATCAGTCACCTGGGAGGTTCATCATTTCCCTAGACAGCCATTCCATCTTCAACCAGAAGCTCTAAAGTTTTCCTAAGATTAAACTAAATATGCATTGTTTTGACCCCATTTGCTAACCCTTGATAAATACATACCAGCCATTATTCTTGCTTCACAGGATGACCCTTCAGGTATTTGAAGATAGTTATCATAACACCTGGAATCTTCTCTCCTTTTTAGTTGACCTACTTCCAATTTCTCCAGCACTTTGTTAGGATTTCAGTTGGCTTCAACATATAGATTTCACTGACTTTACTTGAATTCAGACAGGTTCAGAGTCATGTGTGATAAGCAATGAACAGAACAGGGCCTCACTATCCTTGTTTGGGATAGTGTATACTTTGAAAGACTACATTGCATTATTGAATCATATTGAAATTAATGCTGACTCTCTATATTTTTTAATTAACTGCATAATTTTCATGCAAGATTTAGAGTTCTATGACATTTTTATTTACCTTTGTCTCCCCAGTTCCTGGCATATGTTCAAAATGCATATATATAGACTAGTGAATAATAATGGGACTTCACATAATTTTCAGTAAATATCATGTTGTTGGTGTTGACTCATTTAGTCCATCAAGATTTTGGGGGTTTATGATTGCGTCACTGAGAATATTTGCCATTGTCACGAACAGATTTGGTCAGCATGCCACTCATGCTCTTATACAATTGATGGCTAGAAAACTGTATCTTAATACTAGAGCGATCCCCTAGTTGATATCACGCTTTGAATTATGTCTATTCAAATAAGGTTGAATTCACTTTGCCAGATGACCATTCCACTCATATATTTTTTTTTAGTTTGCTATAATATATCAAGTTAGACTTTAATTGCCTTTTCTGAATTTTGAAGGAAAAACCTAAATTCTGTTTCATTTCCCTGAGACATCATGTTTTCTAAGCTCTCAAAAATTAGTCTAACTTAGTTTAGTAAACATGCAGCTGGCTTCTAGTAAACATGATCTTTTCTTCTACGTGCTTCCTCACTAATTTTTAAATAGAATCTTGCTTAAGATTATGACATATAATATACATATGTATAATTTTTGCAGAACTGTTTGAGATTAAGGAAGATAGTCACATAGAATAGTTTTTTACATAGCTACAATATGTTTATTACTCTCAAGAAATTTATCATTAACATATTACTTAATATATGGTTCATGTTCAGATTTTTCCCATCATCATAGTGATGTTCTTTAGAACATCTTTAGGATCCAGATAAGGCTGATACGTTGCATTTAGTTGTCATGATTTTTAGTCTCCTTTAATCTAGAAGTTTCCCTGACTTCTATCTTTCACAGTATTAAAGATTTTGAAGAGTTCAGTCCTTTTGTTTTTTGAATGTTTCTCAATTTGGATTTGTCTCAATTTTTCCCTCATGATCAGATTCTGATTAAACATCTTTCCTGATGATTACATTTCAAAGCGATCACTCCCAGGTCCTTGAGAAAAATATCCCTAGGTTGTAAAACTGATAAGAGGTTGGGGAAAGATTTACCTACAGTTCAAAGGGGCACAGAAAGACCTATGCAGTTACATGTTTTCTAAAGCGAATGCTCTAAGAAAAGGGAGGCCGAGGGCTTACAGTCAGAAAGAAATCGGCCTGAAATTTATTGAAGCTGAGGAAAACAGTAAGGCTTTTTTGATCAATGTAGAGTTGTGGCTTCTCACATATCTGCCAATGCAAAAATCATCACTGGCTTGTGAGTTCTGAAACCAGTTTCTGGTCATACACAGAGGTCAAGGTGAACAAGAGCTCTCCATCTGGTGGGAATATATTGAAAGGAAAGTCTAATGGCTTGGAAAGAGATAGGAGGTTCTGTGCTGGGGAGACAAGAGCCACCATGGCCCAGAAATTCAGCTTGTAATGATTGTTTCTGATCGCAGGAGGTTTTAATCTCACCTCTCCATTACATACACAAAGAAGACTTTTTGTATTTTTTATATCTTTTAATTAATTTAACTTTGAGGCTAGAGCGTGTGGGGCTGGGAACAAGTGCTGTATATTCCCCCATTTAACACTGCGGCCGCTCCTCCCCTCATAACCTCCCTGCTGCCCTTTAAGTGGGGTTTTAGTAGGGCCCTCCTGCCTCGGTTTTAGCGTTGGCACATTTAATCCTGCTTTGTACTATAAAGCTCTAACATTGAAGATGTAGTTTTTGTCCAAATGACCTTGAGAGAGCTAAAAATTAGTAAATATTTTAAATGGCTTAGGATTTTATGTATTTTTTTGTTCTTTCGATCTTTATCCTTCTTCATTTAGAAATATCTATGTCTGATCTTACTCAACAAAATCGTTCATCTCTCTGGTTTCTCGTAATCTTCTGTTATCTTGAGCATCTGATGGACATGTAATTGCTCATTGTGTTCGTTTGGAGCCCCAAAGAACAGAAGTTATGCAATTTGGGAACATAATTTACTGCTTCATGGTTCTTCATTTCCGCCCAGATGCTGGCCCTTGTCTAAATTCAGAACTTGTCTAAATGCAGATCAATGGACATTGTAGGGCTTGTTTAAATATGAACAAAGTTTAAAAATCTAATACTGTGATAATTCTCTTCCTCCTATTCTGAGGGCAAATTGAAGTTTTGTGTAGAATGGTGTATTGCCTGGTTATCAAACACTGATTTTCTTTTTTTTCATCTTCAAGTCATGAGTTGTTAGCTTTTTAATTTCTTTTGTTTCAAAGCTTTTGTCCTAAGTTCTTTGTTAAAATTAATACAAAAGAGTAAATAGCTAATCTAATGTTTGATTTGATGTTATGAAAAAGTCTTGGTAGCAAAGAGTTATTTAAAACATGACTTAAAACATTTGCAAAGATTAAGTGACCAGTAGATTTTTTCAATAAGCCTATTGCGTAAATTGCAATAATTGTTTTGGCAGGCTTCTCATGAATGGGAAACTCATTCAAAATGCATTTCTTTTCCTTAAGAAACTAGAGACTTTATATGAGGATTAATAAGAATAGACTAATTTCACTGAACTCTTGTCTATGAACAAATATACAGAAGAATTTAGTATCTGTTGACATTAATTTAGTGCCTACCAAGTAACAAGTAATATAGTTTACTTACATGATTTTATTTTACTTTATGGTTCCCTACACCATAAGCAGTGGATGTCATCTCTGTTTTAACGATAAATAAGTTTGACAGGTTAAGCAAGTTTCCTCAAATTTCTATAGCTGGAATTACCTAGGACATTTTATTTATTTATTTATTTAAAAGATTTGTTTTATTGTACAGACAGAGAGAGAGAGCGAAGGGGAAAGGCCCAGAGCAGTCTCCATAGTTGAACTTCATTAGTTTTCAACGTGGTTTCATTCCACACAGGTGGGCAGGGGCTGTGCAGGGCGGGAATTGGGCTGGGAGCCTCCTGCATGGGAAGCTCACCCCAGTTCAGCATATGGGTCCACACGGGCTGGGGCCAGAATTTGATCCTTGGTACCCAGGGCTGCAAAGTGAGCACTTAACCTGCTGAGCCATTCCAGCTTTCCCAACCTAGGACATATTAGATGCTTAATAAATAGCTCTCACATATGAGTATTCAGTCTCGTTGATTGAAGATAAAACTGGTGAATAACTAAATATATTTTCAAGTAAAGAAAAATGTAGATCTTTTCAATGATTTTTGTGACTTGAGCTTTAAATAACCTCAGCTGAGTGGTCAGGAGACTGACTGAGGCAGGGGAGCAAGCACAGTGTCCACACGTGGTGACCACAGGCACCTGCAGTCTATTTGTCCCTTCACCAGGGTGCATAGCAGAGTTTCTTAAATGTGTTGAGCTCATGCACCAGCATCACTGTATTAGAATGTAGATGTTTGGAAAGATCCCCAAGAATCTGAATTTTAGTGGCCTCCATGTGATTCTTACACAAGAAAAAGAGCCAATGGTATAGAATTATCACCTATTTAATTATTTGCCTCCATGTCATTATGTAAATACAACCCAGACTCAGAGGATTATATGAAATTAGTAAAGGCTCACCTTCTGATTTCATCCACTGAAAATATGTCATTGAGTTGTTTGCCACCCTCTTTAGAGTCCTTTGGTCGGAAATGATGGGTGAGTAGGTAGGCAGGTATATAATTAAAAGACCAGTGCTGAACTACAATCCCTGAAGCTGTGAAAGTATAAAGTGTAAAATAGAATATAGATGTAAGCATGAATAGACATATGAATGGATCATAGAATGTTAATTTTTAAGGTTTGTCCAAGGCACCAAAAAGGAATTGATGTGAAATTTCAAAGTGAAGTGCCAAACTCCAGGAGGAGATTTCAGTGCTAGTGACAGAACCGGCGAGGTGGCACAGAAATCCACTCAGGAGACACTTAGGTGCGGAGAGTGGGGAGAAGGGGTTCCTGATAGGTCTCTTTGGAGAGCTCTGCTGTGATCCATGACAGTGGCACCTTCTGTTATACGCAGAGAGCAGGGACCTCTGGAAAAACCCAGTTTCTTAGATCTGGGGACCCTGGGGGTGTGTGGCCAGACTCACATTTGAGAAAGCCAAAGTAGCACAGAATGTGGTGTGTGTGCAAGAGAGGCGTAGAAAATGGGTGGAGAAAGGAGGGAAGGGGCGAAGGAGAAGGAGAGAGGGGGTGAAGAGAGGAAGAGAAGGGACAGTGAGAGGAAGAGGCTGGGGGGACAGGGCTGCACTGGGCAGGGATGCCCACCCACCACAGAGTGTTGTGGGAGGAGAGCTAAGCTACCCAAAGCCTTTGGGGGGCCTCAGAGCACCGTGAAGTGGGGGGATGTCAGCCCCAGAGCTGTGAGCACAGTGGGTCAGACACCAGGATGCACAGCTGTGGGCAGGGGGCCTAGTGGGGACCCTCTCGAGACTCCTTGAAAGCTCCCATGGGAGGACGAGTGACCTTCAGATGGCTGTTGGGGACAATGGGCCCAAAGGCCATTTACCACAATAGTTCTCAGCCAGTAAGCCCGTCCTGTTCATTCCCTTTCTTGTTTTCTCCACCCCCAGTCTCAACCCTGGTGAGTGGGGTGAAAATTAGCCAAGAAAGAAGGCCGAGACGGTGTGCTGCCTATTACCTAAGAATGTGTCCAGAATTCCATCGTCTGAGTTGTTTATCCAGGGCTGGGGAGGGTCACACCACTCTGCAAATCCAAAGGAACTTTGGGAAAGAAAAATGAAGTTGTATTATTTTAATTGCGTCCACCAATGTGCCTGGTCAGCATGCCCATCACCTATGTCTGTACTTGCTGGTTCTGGGAGATACTGGCTACATAAAGCATTCGCACATTGGTTTAAGTACTATGGTCCTTGACATTTGAGGAGGGGGGTTTTGGGGACATTTGACCATGTTGCTGTCACCTGAATGTTTTCAACAAGTCACTAGAGGAAAAACCTGAAGGAAATGCTTCTTTGTAGCGCTTGTGCTGGTAAACTGTCTTTAAAATCACCTCTCAGGACAGATATCATCAATCCTCTGCCTGAGACGGATGGTCTTTAACTGAAGGTCACGCATATTTTTCCTAGACACCCCAGGGAAAAACACGTAAAGGCCCAAAGCACTGTTCTGTGATAGCAGGGGTATTATTTTGAGCACTAGGGAGCTTACATGATATTCCTACACTTAACATCACATAAATTGCCATGTTTTATTGTGTCACGTCCTAAGTGATTTTATATTTTTTACTATAATCCAAGTATGAAAAGCACATGAAAAAGTTCATGCACCTACAAATCAGGCCAACCAGTGCTGTGTGGCTCTCGCTGGCTGCTCAGTACCTGCTTTCTGCCCTGCCTCCCTCCGCTCTGAGTGGCTGTCCCAGGCTTCCTTGTCTGCTGGTTCTGGTTGAGGGGGCAGGGGGGCATCTGTGTGAGGCTGCAGTATTTTCCTTACCTTCTCTCTGAGGGGCTTCAGTGTGGCTGCTGCCTCACTAAGGACCCTGCTCCTGTTGGGGCCTCTCCTCATAACTCAGGCCTGTTCTCTTGCGATTCCCTATTACCGGTATTCCTTGTGGCCTGTCACACCTTTGTACACGGTCAACTCTTACATTGCCCTTCGATTGCCTAATCTGAGACCCATCTACTTCTTGCCAAGACCCTGTCACTCTTGTTTGTCAGTTAGCACATGAAAATATAATGAATATTTAAAGTATTATTTTCACAAGAAAAGGGTCATATTCGTTGGGTTTACTTCCCTTTACCGGTAATTTCTTTCTAACTTTCATTTAGAATTTGAGAAAGTCTGTTTTTTACTGGCTCCCAGACTTGCCTGCTGATTTTCCCAACTTAGCTTTGAATTGAGGCTAAATCTTTAAGGTTGCACAGGATGTGGGGTCAGGGGACAAGAGCTGAGTGGGTGAGGCTCACAACCCTTCAACACAGCAGCCGTCACCATAGCTCCCTTTTCATCTGTTCTCTAGGTTGAGTGAGATTCTTTCTCAGAGTAAGTTTGTAAGTTTGATAAAAGAAACCTACTGTTTAAAATGTGTGAAAATCAGTAGGCTAAGGCAGGGGTTCCCAACCCTCAGGCCACATCTGTGGGTAGACCAGATAAGTTCCCTGTGTGAGGACAAAAGATCTGATACCCATTCCCTCCTGACTCTTACTATGGCCAAACTGAAGACAAGCTGCACCACATGGCAGAGAATGGCCTCCAGCAAAAGCAGTGACTGATGACTGGCACTTGGGCAGTTTGTTATGAAGACAGAGATTGTGAGCAAAGAGCTAATCACTATCTGATTATTCATGCCTGAAAGCTGGTAATCATCACTTAAGCTCCCTTCTCCCTCAGGCCCACCCCGGATCTATCATCAGCTATTTCTAGTCTCCTTTTGAATGTGTCTCATTACTGTTGCTTCTCTCCACGTTATTTCTTCCACGTTAGGCATTCTTCCTCCTGTTTGTCACTTGGCTCAGTCTCTAGGTCTTAGTTTAAAGGCTCCCCCGTCAGAGAAGTCTTCTTTGATTTTCTAGGCTAAACTAGTTCCTCATTATGATCTCTTACCATGTTCTTTAGTTTTCCTCCATGGCTCTTAATATGAATTTTAATGATAAATGTATTTGTGGTCATGAGCTTAGTATGTAACTCTCTCAATAACTACCTTAGTGAGGAAGTATGACTCTTCTGGTTGTCCCTATATTGTTGGCACATAGAACAGTGTTTAGCATATAGTAGGTGCTCAGTGAATGTTTATTAAATGGGTGGATTAAGCATGGCCCCTCTCCCCTTTGCCCAAACTTCCAGGCTCCCAGATCTGTCAGTTATCTCTTCTGTTTCTCTCAACTACATCTCCTCCATGCCATCTGTACTGTCACTACTTTACTTTATGCCTCATCATCTGTCACCTGGACAACTGTAGCCTGCCTCTGTGCTGGACCCCCGGATTCCACTTTGCCTCTGCCCCCCACCCCCCTCATAGCTGGGGGCTTTCTTGTCTGTTCAAAGCCAATAGGAGGCCCCATTGCCCTCAGTAGGAAGCCCTAATTTTTGAACTTGGCTAAAGGTCCTGCTTGATTTGGTCCCTGCTTCCTCTCCAGCCATATCCCCGATTTCTCTTCTCCAGACATATTGGACTGATTTCTAAACCTTTGGTTCCTGTTTCTTTACATCTGAACTGTGCACAAGCTATTTTTAAAGCTTCCAATCCTCCTTTCTTTATTTTCTCTCCCTCTCTCCCTTTCCAGGCTTGTTCCTTCAGGGTTTTCTTAGATGTCACTTCCTTTGTGAAGCCTTCTTGGGGCCCAGTCACTACCCCTGGGCTTCAGTGTCCCCTCTATGGCACTGAGAGTTCCCCATGTATTTCCTATCACAATGCTTTTATGTTGCTTTCTGTTTGCCTGTTGACTTGTCTCCGTCTCCCACCAGACAGTAAAATCTGAGAGGGCAGGAAATGCATGGGCCTTAGGCACGTATGGACGGTTCCCAGCACTGTACACAGAAAGTACTTGATAAATTCTTGTTGAATGAATGGATGGAAGGTGAATAGGGGCCAGGGGGTTGTTTTGGAGATATTAGAAGTAGACAGGCTATGAGTATTAACTGAGGTATTTATTAATTTATTTATTTTCTCACCACATTTTTTCCTTCCTATTTTTTCAAGCACATATCCATACCTTACAATTCTTTCCCTCCAGAAGTGTTTAAAGGAGATGGGCAGAAAGAAGGAAGTGATTGACACCAATGGGGATTCTTTAAGTTCTTTAAAGAAATGATGCTGCTTATCTCAAAGAGGGCACATGAAAAGGGGCATTCTCTGAAAGGGAGTGGAAGAAGAAGGGCGAGGTTCCCCTAAAGTGGATAAGTGGGAAATACCTGTGAGTCTTAAGGGTAGAACTCACAGCACTAGGCTGTGAGGAGATGGCAGGACACTGGGGGAACAGTCAGTGTGTCTAGGAAGTGAGCAGTTGGGATGCTGGCTTCTCTAAAGACATTGGATGTGCTCTTTCTGGGATCTCATACTTAGAGGTTGTTTAGGGAAGTCAAATGAAATAAATAAGAGATGTATGTTAAGTATATAGTTAAAACAGTTAAAAAATTTTTTTAAGAAAAATATTCTTTTAGGGCTTAGGATGTTCATATCCAGCCATATTTGCAGCTGTGATATCTGTCTTCGGGAACACCTTTCCCAGGTTTCTGAGTGTGTGGTACAGAACCCGTGTGGGTTCTCTGGTCATGGGGATCTCTGATACAATGGATTTACCCTATTTTCCAGAAGGAGAAATTATACCCGAAAGCAGTTCAAACATGAATGAAGGGCCACAGAATAAGGTGAAAACAACTAGAAATAAAAACATTTCAGGCTTTTGTGAGTCGTTTTCTAGTTGTATAATTCTTGTTTGCTTTCAGATAATTAGGCCCATTTAGCCTGTATCATAAACATTTATTTTATGTCTACCAGTGCTGGGCTAGACACTGGGGATTCATAGCTGAATAGAGCAGAGACATAGTACATTTGAGACCAGGAACAGATAGTTTAGTTTCAAATCATGTTTGTTCAACATTATTTCTTACATTCCTCTTTGTCTGAAGAAGTTTCTTTCATCCGCAGTGTTGCACTAAGCCAGGGGGCTGTTTTAGTAAAGGTAACGATTTTTGGTGACACATTTACTTCTGAATAATCCTACGTTTTTTGTAGTGATCTCAGTGGTGGTTACAAGGAGAGTAAACTCTACTAATCTGATTTTGAGTAGTTGCCTCCATCTTTTTCTCCTCTTTCTTGAAATAATATCTACCATGATGAAGATAGTGATGAATTGTGTATATTTGAATCTTCCAATTATTTAAATAGATTCAAAGATTGATCAAATTTACATTATGGAGGATGGATCACCCTTCTGATAGTTGATAACATTAATTTGTTTGGAGAATTGATAAAAATGATCCACAAAGACGTACTGAGTATTCAAATATGGAAGTTTTTAGACTTTGAACAGGCTAGTTACAGAGCATACTCAGAATACCTTATGATGTTAATTTTGCACAAGCCCTGGAACAGATGTCAAGATAGTAGTTCAATTTGGTTTTATAATTTGCATCTTCAATGTCTATAAAAATTGGTTTCTAGCTTTACAACCAATCAACCAGGATGCTAAGAATAAGAACAAGAGCAGTACTTGAACTTTGAAAAACTCAACTAAATTTGACTTTGTTTGGAAATCTCTTGATTAGGACCTTTGCTCTCAATGTCAGGTCATATCCCAAAGGTATTAACTTTAAACTTTGTTGAGACCATCAAGTTTTTTATTTGTTTTCTTCCAAACAAACGCTGTTAAGTAAAAACAAAAACAGCTAGCAAGCAAACACAACAACAGCAAAATCAAGACCAGTTTGAGACCATCAAGTTTTTTATTTGTTTTCTTCCAAACAAATGCTGTTAAATAAAAACAAAAACAGCCAGCAAGCAAACCCAACAACAACAGCAAAATCAAGACCATGCTGGCCCTGGGATATTTTAAATCTGGTAATAAGAATTATTACACACCATGTAGCATATACATTAAATAGCATTAATATTATTCTTTAATAAGACAGGACATTATACAGAATATCAGGATTATTACTAACTAGATACATTTTTTATTATTTTTTTCACAAATAAATTGATATTCTGCATGCCTACTTTTTCTTACCTCTTAATAGTAGCACCCTTCTGCTGCAATGGAAAACTATAATTCTTAGTAGCCTCAATGCCAGATTAAAATAGCTTGGTACCATATTTTTACTTATGAATAACAATAATAGTATAATTTAAAATCTTTCTTTTCCTCTGGGGTAAAAAGTATGAACTGTAACATTAAGCCTTAAAGCACTGCTCAAAATCTAAGAGTGTTGATTCATTGATTTCTTTTCTTTTTTTCTTTTTTTCAACCTGAACTATTATAATTTCCCTTTAACGGGCCTTCCCACTGGGCAAACATAACCTCCAAATGGTGTAAAAATCTCTGTAGCCTATCTTTCCATTTGGAAACTAGCTAAATCTGCATATATTCTCTTCATGGAGGACTTTACCTGGCCTTCCTGGAAAGTTCCATGGTGATTTGAAAATGTTACCATTCTGCCTTTAGAACTCTGAGGCCTGGCCGCTGCCTTTGGGATCTACAGGTAACATAGACCCCATGGCTGCCATACCAGGACCCTCTGAGGGACTCACTGTTAGTTACATAGGTTATAGTGTCCAAGTTTTTGCATTTATTTTCTTGACACTTGAGATGTTTACTTTTTAACCAGGCTACATTAGCTAATCTGTTTTTAAGTTTCAAGCCAAGGTAAGCGACACTTTTTTATTTGAGTATGCTACATAATGTTGTCCTAATTAGATGCTTTTTTAAAAGTTGAAAAGTCTATGAAAATAAATATGCTCTAGAGTTAAGAAGTGGTATGTCAAAGTGGAGCCTAGATTCAACCTGTGTGGGCTGTTGAGACTGATATTCCAAATGTTACCTTAGCCAGAATTACAGGCTTCAGCGAGTTTACTTCAGAGTTTGGGATAAACATGGATTAAATGCTCATGAAAAATGTCAAAAGGAAACCATTACCAGCTCCATTCAGTTCAAGATAAGAAGAATGTTATAAACATTCATAAAGAAAATTTACCATTTTGCTTGCGATTTATCTCTGATCACCAGAATTGTAAACTCCATGAAAAGACCCAAATGAATGATCGTCCACATTGCTCATCCTTCACAGAGAGCTTGGATGTTCTCTTTTCAGGGACACCTTTCTCAGCCCAGCTGTACCCCTCCTTCTCTGACGCTACAAAAACCTTCAGCTCAGACCTCATATAAGACCTTGCAAATGATGCTGAGCTTTAGTTGTTTGTTTAACTGCTTTTTACCATCATCGGGACATTGGCATTGGGGGATAGGAGCCTTGTCTTGTTTATCTAATCTCTAAAGCCCAAGAACCTCTCTGATGGCTCAAAACATGTGCGGATTGTTAAATTAAGTGCACACACAAAGTTGAAAAGATTCTGGGCTTGGAACATGAATTGAGGGTCAATGCTGCTCATGAGACTGAGAGGAAACTGCTTCTAAGACTCGTGTGCATTCATTGAGGAGCAGAGGGTAACCTGGGAGTTATTATTTCTGTTCCTTCTTGTCAGATAGGGCCAGTTTGGGTCATGATTTCTGGCTGGCTCAGGCAGAAGCCGCTAATGACTCTTGAGTGTCCCTGTTGCCCTAATCCTCCCAGTTGTTTATTTATTTTCTTCATGCAGCTACCAAAGCTCCCTGTGGTTTCACTCAGCACCTGGAGTTAATCACCAGCTCATCCTCCCTGGGTAACGTCGCCCCACAGAGGCTCTGTGGTTGTTTTCTTCCTAGGAGAGGTTGTGGAAAGAGAGTCCCAGCTGTGCTTCTCAGGTTCTATGTGGCCTTGACAAATTGGCTGACTCCTTGGAGGCTGTCCCTTCCTTACTAAAATGGGCTTGATCTGTGGGATTCACAGTGTTGCAAGGACGAGGTGAGGTTACATGTGAATCGCACCAATTACATGGCCCTACACATCGTGTCTCCATTAAAGGGGGGATCCCTCATGCTACACCTCCTCTCACATGCTCACTGGATGCGCAGTGTGTTCCACAGCATTTCTCTGCTGAATTGTGCGTGCCTTGGGAAACAAGAGCTCCCTAAAGGAAGGCTCATTCTTTGGGGCGACTGCAACAAAATTCAGGGGTTCCTTTTGACCTGGGCCCCTTCTTCTGAATCTCTGTCTATCTATAGAGTTGGGCTCAGGGAAGAGATCACTAACTTCATCAGACACCTTGTTATTGGTGCACATGGTCCTAGATTACAGGGATGGCCTTTGACTCATGGTGGCCTCACTGGGTTTGGGATTCAGGGGAAGGCAAGTTGGTGAAAACTCCATTCTGAACAGTAAGGATCCAGCTCTGCATAGCAGAGGAGGAGTAATGGATACATGCAGAGGCTTGGAGTGATCCTATGCCAGCCCACCAGAGGGTGGCTTACACTCCTGTTTAAGTGGGTGATGCCCTGGTGCCAAGCTCCAGGGGGTCTGAGTAGCCTGGACACAAAAGTCAAAGGTCCCATTTGACCTCTCATGTACATTGACTTCCCATGGAGCCTGTGGCTGGTCTTCCTGGTCACTGAAGGGGGCTTAGGTTTCTTGGAGAAATTGCAGCAAATCAGTTTGACAGATGAAGACAGATTTCAAAAGCAAGTAAGGAAGGGTTGGAGGCAGCCAATCAGAGTAGGAGATTTGGTGGTAGTACCCAGTAGGTATGTCGTTAGCAGGCAAAGCCCCATAGGAAAAGACTTCTTTACTACCGAGTCTGAACTAGTTTCTTTAACAATAAATGCTACACTAATATTTGATGGTTGAAGTCATAAATTAATGTCAGGAGAAACAAGCAGAGAGTATCAGGAAGAAGTTAAAAGTGAGCTAGGACTGTGGGAGGCCTGGTGAGACACAGGGCCTTCTGGACCTAAATGAAGTCAAGAACTGAGACTTGAAGGAGTAAGACAATCTCTTAAATGAGGTACAAGACTGAATCTTACACGTAATGTATTAGACATGATCCTGGTTACTGGGATCCGGAAACAGCCTCAGAATAGATTCGGAATTGAGTCATTCTTCATTGGTTCCTATTGACATTTAAAATAATGTCAGTGATTTCATATGTGAAATAGTTTTTAGTCTAACTTTTCCAGTCAGATGCATTAAAGTAAAACAAAATAGGTTTTGTTTGTTTGTTTGTATTTATGAGTACTTTCTTCTAAAAGCATTACACATATTCACTCATTTAATCCTTGCAACTCTATGGAGCAGGCTGTGTTATCCCATTTTACAATGAGGAAACTGAGGTTAGATACATGATGGGATTCAAATCCAACAAATCTGACTTCTTAATCCACTCTCATAACCACTGCTTTTTTCAACACTTTCTGTGGAGAAATATTGAACCATCATCCTTAAAGTTAGAAGTTAACAAGCATCCTTTTGAAATACAATTCTGCCATTTGTGAGTTAGGTGCTTCTAAATTAAGCAAATAATTGGATAGCTGTTTACTTTGTTTGGCTAGTAGACATAAGCAGTAAGTGATCACCATCTACCAGTAAATGGCATTTTAAAGTTAACAGGCCCAGGGATACATTGAATTCATAAACATATAAAATTTATATTTGGCTTATTTGTTAAAGGAACTAATAAAAATCATACCATAAATTGCTTTCACTATTGCCAATAATATTATTAATAAACCTTTACAGCATTTTCTGATGGATCAATTTTGGAAATTAGGGAACTCTACCAAACTTTAATTATTGCACTTTAAAACAGAAAATAAAGTATGTGGTTAGCTAGATAATTTTAAAGATAAAAGAAATTTACACTAATTTGATCTTTTGTGATTATTTTAGAATTCTCAGTGGTAACATTAGTAACTTATTTGAGGTGATATTGGATTCGAAGGTATTTTCAGAAGAATTTCTATTGTAGTCCAGTGTAATTTATCTATTGACTGTTAAATTTTATAAAATAGGCAATTTACAGACCAAGTATGGCTAATATGTTAAAAATTTAAGCAAAATTGTTGTCATTTAAGTTCATTTTATTAATTTTCATTCTTTTTAGTAACTTTTAAAGTAAATCTTTTATCATAATTTTAGATTTTTACATAAAATTCCAGGGTTGAAATTAGTTTTAATGAAAATATATCAAAATTATGACACTATTTCTACAGTGGTATCGTTTCTACATTTGAATATTACACGAAGAGAATGTCACCTAAAAAGGAAAGAAGTTAGCCATTGGATTTATCACTTAGGCGATGCAGGACCATGGAGCTCATTTAGGGATAATGTTTTCCTGCATATAATAATTTCCATTAACAGGTTGATGAACAGATCATGATGGTGTTGGACTGAAAATCTAGATGTAAGTCATTTGAGGCGCCTGTAGAATTCACAGTAATTAAAGGATTGAAGTTCAAGGAGAAGTGTCACCCACAAATCACCCCTTCATGACAGTGGTTAGGGTTGCCTTTGCATACCAACTAACTCCATGTACTTTCATTCTCTCACAGAATTATATATGAGACACTATTTCCCTGTGAAAAAGATTCCTAATGAGAACTTCAGGTATAATTCATGCAGGTTCATATCTGGGGTAAATTAATCTGTTCACAAACAGTGAATAATGATTTTTTTTTTTTTCAGGTGTTGAGAAGACTTTTGTATTGGGACAAATTCCCATCAATAGGTGTGTGTGTGTGTGTGTGTGTGTGTGTGTGTGTGTGTGTGTCTGTGTATGTATGCAATCCTTGGAGACAAGGATATCGTAAATCTCAATTATATAATAAAACCTGTTACCAAGGAGGCTTCTGTCTGTGATGATTGTCAATCAATGGTTTTCTGTCTATGAAACAGAGGCATTTTGATAGACGATGGTTTAAGCAGGTGAACTAACATTTGTAAGCATTATGTAAACATTGTTATATGTATTTTGCATATGTTGTCCTATTCAATTCTCACAAACCTTCACAAGCTATCTTAATTTTATGGACGTTTTTCTAACTTCTCAAGGTCACTGCAATGGTTAAGTTATGGAGTGGAAGTAAAAGCTTAGTCTTCAGTCTGAAGACTGAATGTGTGTTCCCCATGATAGTGTATCAAGGAAGGTGCTTAATTCGAAAGCCAACATTTAGTTGTTCCTAGAAAATCAAACATGCAGCTTACTCTAGGGCAGGGATTCCCAACCCCGTGCCCACGGGCGCCATGGCACCCGCGGCCCGATTTGTGTGCGCCCGCCATTATGTGACTGCATCAGAAGTTTTTCATAAACACTAAGTAAAACCATAATTTATTTTTATACAATTGTTAGAATTTTAAAATATTGTTTGAGTATCTACACAGGTTTATTATATGCATTGGTATGTTTGCAATGTCGTATGTATAAGTGTGTCCCTAGCTGTCGCCTTTGTCCATGTCGCGTCTTGTGTAGCCGCTGCACTCTTTACACTCTCCTCCCCCCAACCGGGAGACTCCAAGTTGCCGTTTTGAGTGCGGTTGCTGGACTGATCGGGTCGTGACGGTTAGCTAGGATCACAGTGTTTTGATAGATTCGATTTTAAATGAACTAAAAGCGAGGTAGGTCATCTATTATTAGGGTGGCAATTTGATATGATATTGTAGTTCTATAACTATTTTTATTTTTATTTTTTTAGTCCTAAAATGAGTGGACCAAATAAGAGAAAACGAACCTATCATTTGAACACAGACTGGGAGGAATCATATTGTTTCATTCATTTAAAAGGTAAATGCGTTTGCCTGTTGTGTGGCAGTAGTATTGCAGTACCAAAAAACAGAATGTGGAACGTCACTTTCAGACAAGTCATACCACTTTTGATACGAATTATCCACTTAAATCTGAAGTAAGAAAGAAAAAAATAAATCAACTAAAATGAAGTTGAACTACTCAACAGACTGTTTTCAATAGACATGTGGAAAAATCTAAAAAGGCAACCATTGCTTCTTTCAAAATTTCTCACATGCTTGCAAAGAAGAAAAAAACCTTTCCAGGATGGTGAATTGTTCAAAGAAGCATTTCTGACTGCTGCCGATTGTTTGAGGAATATTCTAACAAGCGTGAGATTATGTCGGTGATACAAGACCTACAGTTGTCAAATAACACAGTCACAAGAAGAATACACGCAATTTCAAAAGACTTGCAAACTCTATTAAAGACTGACTGGGAAATATGTGACTGCTTCTCTCTGCAATTTGACGAGTCAACAGATATATCAGACACCACACAGTTGGCAATTATGGTGAGAATGGTATTTAGTAACTTCACAGTAAAAGAGGAGCTGTTGCAAATATTACCAATGAAAGGACAGACGAGAGGTGAGGATATTTATAAAACTTTCAGAACATACACCAGGTTGATAAACAGGCCTTTGCATAAGTTGTCTGTGATAACTACCGATGGGGCACCAGCAATGGTTGGTCAAAACAAAGGATTTATTGCCCTTTGCAGGAAAGATGAATCATTTTCAAACTTTATGTCCTACCACTGTATTATCCATCAGGAAGCTTTGTGTTGTAAAATACTGCCCTTTGAACATGTTATGAAAATAGTCACAAAGAGAATCAACTCTATTCTAGCAGCTCCATTGCAACACCGACTTTTCAAGGCCCTGTTAGAAGATACTGAAGATAAAGAACACGATCTCATCCTGCATACTGAAGTACGTTGGCTCAGTAAAGGTAGAGTTCTTACAAGATTTGTGAACTTAATTGAAGAAATAAAAACATTTATACATGATAAAAATGAAAATTAGGATGAACTAACAGACTCTTGCTGGCTGGTGGATTTGGGTTTTCTTGCTGACACCATGGAAAAATTAGATTCTTTCCATTTGGAGTTGCAGGGAAAAGACAAAAATAGAGCTGAAATGATAAGCTCTGTA